>CAUYRH010148563.1:0-12506 GCA_963574655.1 Perodicticus potto | reverse complement strand
TTTACCTCTTTCATGTTTGCATGGATGGAGCTGGAACATATTCTTCTTAGCAAAGTATCTCCAAAATGGAAGAAAAATTACCCAATGTACTCAGCCCTACTATGAAGCTAACTTATAGCTTTCATATGAAGCCTATAACCCAATTACAGCACAAGAATATGGGGAAAGAGGCACAGGACGGGAGGGGAGGGAAGGGGGGAAGATGGGCGGAGGGAGAGTAACTAGTGAGTCCACACTTAGGGTGCATCTTAGAAGGGTACAGGTGAAACTTACTAAATATAGAATATGAATGTCTGTACACAATAAGTAAGAAAATAACATGAAAGCTATGTTAACCAGTTCAGTGAAAATATTTCAAACTGTATATAAAACCAGCACATTGTACCCCATGATTGCATTTATGTACACAACTATGATGTAATAAAAAATAAATAAATAAAAGAAAAGAAAATTGAGAAGTAAAATTCTCTGTTTGGACGTGAGGTGATCTTATATATAAAAATCACTGAAGGTTATAACAAAGAAAAAAATTACAACTAATAAGCCCACCCACTAAGGTTGTAGATTAAAAATATCAATGTGCAAAAGTCATTTACATTTCTAAACACTAACAATTCTTTTAAATTTCAGATGAATCTAAGAATACAAATGTTTTGTTGCCATGGTAATGAAGCAAAAGTGGGCTTACACTGCCTGCAGTATGGGGTTGTTCTGACAAAAGGGCTAAATATTTGCAAGCAGAATGATGAATTAACTCTTTAATAAACTAAAGGGATGATCTAACTATGCTTCATCTAAAAAATTTAATATAATCTTTAGAAGGACTCTCATATTCCATTGAAGTAATTTCCAAAGAAGATTCTGAGGATGTGTCGAATGATTTTGAAATTTCTTTTTATGAATTAGCACTGAATGAAAACTTCTCAATTATGAAGTATGAATTCAGTGTAGAAAAATAAAATTTAAATAAATAAAGAAACAAAGAAGATACTTTTAAAAAAGACACATGAGGCGGCACCTGTAGCTCAGTGGGTAGGGCACCGGCCACATACACAGGGTGGCAGGTTGGAACCTGGCCTGGGTCAGCTAAAACAACAATGACGCCTGAAACAACAACAAAAAAATAGCCATCATTGTGGCTGGTGACTGTAGTCCCAGCTACTTGGGAGGCTGAGGCAAGAGAATTGCTTAAGCCCAAGAGTTGGAGGTTGCTGTGAGCTGTGATGCCAGAGCACTGTACCAAGGGTGACATAGTGTCTCAAAAAAAAAAAAAAACAGAAAAAACAAAAGGCACATGATCCTGTCTGCTAACTTCTGGATGTATAGCTCTCTGGTCTTCTCATTTACACATTGATACTTGTTGAAATGTATATTTAGGCTGATTGCAGTTTTTCACTGTTATAAATAGAATTTCAGTAAAAAAATTGTGCATACTGTTTATTGTACCTTCATAGACTTAAAGCTGTTCTTGATATAATATAGCCATTCAACAAATAGGAAATCTATGATTACTAAACCCACTCGTATGTGTAACAAGGTCAATAACTATTACAGAAGGTGCCTTTCAGGGGTCATGTTCAGGCACATGGCTGGAGAGGTTAGCAATCCTTCTGCCAGAGTGTCTTACAAGGTACCATTTACCTTTCTATGATTTTCAGACCTTAGAGCTACTGTATATAAAACCAGCACATTGTACCCCATGATTGCATGTGGAGCTTAGAGCTTAGACCTCAGACCTTTCAGACCTACATAGTTACGATTTGGAGATGCCAACATAACTAAACCCAGTAGATATGACTGAATTATTAATTACAAGTTTATTAATTAACAATACGAAATATAACTGCCAGGAAGTGCTGAATTTCTGTCTGACAACCAGTATATTTCCTTATGTAGCCAGACAACAGCTTCCAAAAAGAAAATCAGAAGGTTACTAACAGAACCAGGTAGGATTTAAATGTAGCCTCATCATCCAGAGAGGATACTCTCTTTCCTGGGCAGTTCATACAGTCTGAGTCCAGTCATGGGACCACATAATCAACTGTGTTTTTTCTTTCTAAACACACTTTTTCCAGATCACGATGATTAAAATTGTAGGGGCTCCTAACTGTAGGGAGTGAGTCAGTATTCAGACAGTCTTGGTTTGCTTCCTGGGATGGCTGTTCATGTTCATGACATGTGGATATTTATCATTTACCTCCAGGGACAACTGAGTTAACCTTATTTCTCTTTATCGCTATATTCATCAGTGGTTCCTGTTGGGTTGAACATTCTGACAGAGAGAATTAAAGTTTCAGTCTATTTTATTAAAGTGCTCATGTTACAGAAGGAATGGCCTAAAATAAACGCAAACATATTTTCTATCTCCCCAACTTTTGGGGAACTGGAACATTTATCCCTGCCAATGGTGGTGGTAGTTGTGGGGAGGGCAGGGAATGTCTCTTTTTCTTTGTGCCACAGGAAGTAGCTCGAGGGAATGGTCTGGGCAGAGGTCACAAGATCCTTCTAGCCGAAAATGGGGTTAATCTGGGTAGAAAGTACAAGACGATCTTGGTCAAAGATGAGATGACTCCAGGCAGAGGCCACAAGACTGTCTTAGCCCAAGATGGGTTATGAGATCAGACCCTTTAAAAGCTCTGTGCTTCTGCTCAGATGCAGGAATTTGGACTTTGAGGCCATTGTCTACCATTTTCCTTCTTTGCCAGTTATCACTTTCTTTCAAACTGCTTGTCCCTCTTTTTCTGGTGTGGCTATGGAGGAAAATTGCCAAAGTTTTGGAAGTTTTGGTAATACTTATAAAATAAAGTAAAACTTTATAAGTATTATTAATAAGTATTATTATTTCAATTATATAGATATAATTGAAAATATCATTTGCTCAATTAATCTCTCTTGTTTTTTTTTTTTTTTTTTTTTGAGATAGAGTCTCATAGCCCTGCATGGAGTGTTGTGGCATCATGGCTCACAGCAACCTCAAACTCTTGGGCTCAAATGATCTTGCCTCTGCCTCCCAAGTAGCTGGGACTATAGGTGCCTGCCACAATGCCCAGATAGTTTTTCTATTTTTAGTAGAGACAGGGTCTTGCTCTTGCTCAGGCTGGCCTTGAACTCTTAAGCTCAAGGGATCCACCAGTCTTGGCCTCCTGGAGTACTAGGATTGCAGGTGTGAGCACTGTGCCTGCCTAAATAAGTATCTATTGAGTACTTACTGAAAAAATAAGTAGAGTAACTCATTAAGTCTAAGAACTATGAGATTTCTCTCATGGCTCAGAGAACATGCCACTTAAAAATTGTGGTGATCTTCAATAATAGCTTCTGAATTTTATCAGGGGAAAGGATTTGGGACAGGAATTCAGTCTTGAGTGACTTCAAAATGCAGTTTGTTTGAGATGTAGTTGTATGGAAGTCAGCAAAGCATATTCTGAACTTGGGTTGTTTGGGGGGACATGTCAGGGACTGTATGATATTAAGGCATTGGTCGTAATTCACCCTCAGGCTGGTCAGTGTCTTCTATGAGTTTCTTGTGATCCTAGATGGCCCCACAATCAGACCAACTATGCGTGATCCAGCCTGGATAAGGAAGAAAGTAAAGCTGGGAAGAGGCTGGTGCACTGGGTCTGCAAACTCAAGTCTGAGGATGAAGTTGAAGATAAGGTTAAGTGTAAGCACAAGCTTGGGAGACAGGTGTGAGATGAGAGAAGGCTGGGTTTACATCTCCAGGAATGGAGGAGGGGTCCAGATTAAAACATATTCAGGATGTGGTCATGAGAATGAGTTCTTACTCAGAACATAATCGATGGTGGAAGAGGTCTGTGTTTGCAACTCTAAACTCTCCTGTTACCTCTAGAAGCCCTAAAGATACTTCCATCTGAATACCTCGTGAATCCCTGGCCCAGATGCAAGTCTCCATCTGTCCCCCACAACCTGACCTTCATCCTGCATTGCAGTCAGCAGCACTATCCACCCAATCCAGAAAGCTGGAGGTCGGTTATCCTCAATACCCCATGTCCTTCACTCCCAGACGCGGCCAATTACTGAGCCTATTCGTTTATTTGCACATTTCTTCCCGCCTCTGTTTCCACAGCTGTGCCCAGTAAGGCTCTGTTGGTCTTCTTGTCTGAAAAACCTCCCGTTTACCCTGTCCTGTTTTCACCCGCACCTTGTGTTGACTTTACCTTCCAGTTCTGCTCCCTCTGCAGTGGCTTCGTGGGACACACCCTGCCCTCCAGTTACACTGAACAGCTTGTATTTGTTGGAATCTTCCAAATTCTCTAACTACCCAGGCTTTAGTTTAAAGGCTGCTCCCGTTTCCTGAAACACCCCTCCCTTCTTTTTTCTTCCAGGCTAATTCTGGTTTCTTGCTTTAAGATCAGACTTTAAGATCAGCTGCCTCCTCTGAGCACACACTGGTGACAGCTTGCCCTCTGACCTCCGAGTGCGGGTCTTCCAGAAACAGTCCTACGGTTTCTGCGAGTGGAGGGTTCTCAGCCCTAGATCAAGAATGCAGGTTTATTTGTTTCTCTTCCCCATTAAGCTCAAAGTCTTTGAGGAAAGAGATTTGAGTCTCATTCAAATTTGTATTTCATTGCCTGGTTTGGAGTCTGACACTTAGTAGACTTTTAATAAACAGCCATTGAAGGATAAATAACTGAGTGAATGAATCCAGGGAAGATCCATCACTAACAATCGTTCTTTGATCCTGTGGAGCCATTTCTCTTCTTGTGCAATGATGGATCCTCCTGTGAAGCATTGTTAAATCAGGTCTTGTCAGAACATTGAACCCTCATTAAAGTTTCTTTGCCATCAAAGTCTGAGAAAAATAGTTAAGTGTCTTTTTTTGACAGATGAAGAAACTAAAGCACAGAGAGGTTAAAGAATACCAAGGGGCACACAGCTGGGCAGAGCTGGGATAGGACCCTAGGCTCCTTTGTCCCAAAGCTATGCCTTCCCAGCTATCATGCAGCCCCAAATAAATGTAATTGCAAATATTTTTTATTTTATTTCTTTGAGAAACACATTATGTGCTCCTAGCCTCAGGAAATGAGCATATCCACCTGCAGACAACTCCCAGTAGATGTTTAACAATTTTTCTGAAATCCTTTTGCTCTGCATTTCATGCACAGGGCTAACAGAGGCCCCTCCAGTTCGGCTGCCCTGCCTCCCTGTATTTCAAAATTCCGAAGGGGAAAAGAAAGTCAGCTTCCTCTCTTCCTTAGCTGGCAGAGAGAACCTGCCCCTGAGATAGGATCAATTTGGTTGGGTAATGTACTTCCCTGGTGGGCTTTCATGAAAATCATTTGGTGCAGTGGGTGTTCATAAAGTAAAATGCAAAGCTCAGAGCTGTTCCCATCTTTTTGAATAGTACTATGAACTTCTTTTCCCATCCAACCTGGTTTTAAGGCTTGCTTCTGTTTTCCATTTTCTGTGGTCTACCCCCATCTGTTAAATTGCTACCTCCTGATTTTTTTTTCAATTTATTTCTCTGTTCGCTGTACTTCATGCTTGTAGCAGTTACACATGTTTAACAAGTAAGCTTGATTGGGGTTTTCTTTGGTTGTAGGACATAATCCAGTTTAGACACTTGATTCATTTGAATTGCTGGCTTCAAAATACTGTTGGGCATTTTACATTAATTTTTAAAAGAAGGTATCTAGACTAGATGACTAGTCTGGTAGTCAAATTATTTACTTTAATCATTTCTCAGCAGTTTTCATATTTCTTTTCTTTTCTTCTTGTTTTTTGAG
Organism: Perodicticus potto; assembly: GCA_963574655.1. Taxonomy (NCBI): domain Eukaryota; kingdom Metazoa; phylum Chordata; class Mammalia; order Primates; family Lorisidae; genus Perodicticus; species Perodicticus potto. Next base: position 6,762 of record CAUYRH010148563.1, on the reverse strand, counting down.
ACAGAGCCTCAAGCTATAACCCTAAGTAGAGTACAGTGGCATCACAGCTCACAGCAACCTCAAACTCCTGGGCTTAAGGAATTCTCTTGCCTCAGCCTTCCAAGTAGCTGAGACTACAGGCACCCACCACACGGCTGGCTATTTTTTGGTTGTAGTTGTCATTGTTGTTTGGCAGGCCTGGACTGGATTCAAACTCGCCAGCTCTGGTGTATGTGGCTGGCACCTTAGCCGCTTGAACTACAGGCACCACCAGAAGTTTTCATATTTCTTCTTGTAAGTGATTGTTAAGGATCTTTACTTCTCCAAATAGTAACATAGAAAAAAGCCATAAATCTGTACACTGCAGGGCAAACCAATGGTGACTTTCCACCTTACTGAAGCTCAGAGGTTACTACCATTTTGAACCATAGGTCACATATACAGTGTGTGAACATGTGCAGTGTTTGTGTGTAAGTATGTTCAGCATAGCCACCATGCATGCGTGTTGGGGTATCAGATCAAAGCACCCTAAGAAACACATTCTGAGTACTAAGACAGAAATGATTTTGAGCACCATGGAAGTCTAATCAAGATCATTGTATGACAAGACCTCTTTTTTATCTCAGGTACTTAGCACAGAATTTTAGCTTTCTTTTTCTTTCTTTTTTTTTTTTTTTTTTGAGACAGAGCCTTAAGCTGTCACCCTGGGTAGAGTGCCGTGGTATCACAGCTCACAGCGACCTCTAATTCCTGGGCTTGACTGATTGTCTTGCTTAGCCTCCCAAGTAGCTGGGACTACAGGTGCCCACCACAATCCCTGGCTATTCTTTGGCTGTAGTTGTAATTGTTGTTTGGCAGGCCCCGGCTGGACGCAAACCCGCCAGCTCTGGTGTATGTGGCTAGCGCCTTAGCTGCTTGAGCTACAGGCAATGAGCCAGAATTTTAGCTTGCTTAAATAAAAAGACACATAAAGTATTTACTAGTAAACCCCTTTGCACCAATTTCTTGCTCATTTACAGCTGAGGAATGATAAATTGTAGGCTATGAACCTGAAGTTTGTGATTACACAATAGAAAAGAAACAGTGTAGGACGGGTCACTCACTTGGATTTCAAGGCGGCTGCCCTGGCAGGTGGAGGTCTGGGCCCCCCACCGGTTGGGTTCCAGAGCCCTCCATCGCCTCAGCTTCAAGCTTCCGGTAGGGGGTGCTGTTGTCTAACACAAGGTCTATTGTTCTCAGAGGAATTTGGTCGTGGCTTCAGATCATTTCTATTCTAACCTTTGCCCTTTCCCAAGATTTAATGTGTTTGAATTGATATTGGTTATTTGCTCTAAGTTTACCGTGAATTTAATCTTATGTTACTGTTTAATACATTAAAGTGCCATTTCACTTACTGCCACTGCACTGATTAGCATTAATTTCCACCAGAATGTGTCCTGAATATCAGTGAGCTTGTTCAGGAAAATGTATAATAATTTTATTGTTTTAAAAACAATGAAATATTTGATTACTTTGTAAAAATTCATGAAGTGAATTTTGATGAGATAGATCTGGGAATCAACCTAAGACTTTTGGAGGAATTGAATATACACGTTTCGCCTTCAAAGTTTTTATTTTTCTACTGGTGAAGATGTATTATATTTGCATTTTTGAGCCTGACTAATTTTAATTTCATTTTTATTGTACAAACCCAAGAGGAACATTTGCTTTGTTTTCACTGATTAGTTATACAATTATTCTTTTCAGATACTACATGAACCATGAACCATAATATTATATTTCTTGCTAATACATTTTGGCAAAAGTATTTACATGACAACACAATACATAAATGTAATGACTTTCTCAAATGAGTACATTGTTGCCATGAAGCAATCACTTTTATTTTAATACGAGTAAAATTCATTAAATTTTTCTCAATTAGCAAAGCGACTTTTCCAAATGAACTAGTGGTGGAAAAACATTGCCCGTTTTATCCTGGCCCAGCTGATTTGCTTTTTTATTGCCAAATGCCTATTTGGGAAGGAGAGGGAGAAAAAAGAGAAGTGTTTAATTTTAATAAACTTGATGCAATGCTGACTCCTAGGGGATTAGGCATGGTTCTGATGCAGTCAGCTTCTTTTCCGTTAGTTTCAGAGTAAAAGTGAAATATGAAAGCAGAAGCCTTTGAAGCAAAGACTCTACCTACAAAACTCTCTCATGTTGAAAAGTAGAACTTGGAGACACAAATGAACAAATCCTTTGAACTGCAAACTTAATTTAAACAAATGAATAGTTTATTTTTGCCCTCACACTAAAATGTTTAAATCCTGTCATAAGTCTAATAACCAGATTATGTCATTTGACACAGACAGTTGAGTTGAGCCCTGTAGTTGTAAGTGCAAGTGTAGATTTTTAGAAAATAAAATGCACTTAACTTTGAATTCCCATTTATGTAGTATAGATTTCAAATTAGCTGAACTGCTTTTTTACGAAGTAACTTTTTAGTTCTACTGTTGGTCATTCATTTTATAGGTAAAAAAACATTCTTTTTAAGTAAAAGAAATGATACTAGAAATGAATGACTCAGAGTATGGGATTGGTAGAGTCTGTTAGATATTCTCAATTAAAAATGCAAAGACTGGGGCGGTGCCTGTGGCTCAGCGACTAGGGCGCCGGCCCCATATACCAAAGGTGGCGGGTTCAAACCCGGCCTCAGCGGAACTGCAAAGCAGAAAAATAGCTGGGCATTGTGGGGGCACCTGGAGTCCCAGCTACTTGGGAGGCTGAGGCAAGAGAATCACTTGAGCCCAGGAATTGGAGGTTGCTGTGAGCTGTGTGACGTCACAGCACTCTACCGAGGGCGATAAAGTGAAACTCTTGTCTCTACCAAAAAAAAAAAGTGCAAAGACTGAGAATATTAATGATCCTATATATTTGTAGGGCTCCTGCTCTAAGATTGTAGTATCACTGAATCCAGTCCTCAAACACCTCTTTGGCATTCATCAGACAGATTATACAATGTTAGGTAAAACTAACATTGAGAGCATAAGGTCAAGACTGAAAATTTCAATGTCTAGTAATGTTTTTCTAGGATAAGGGACAGCTAATACACTCTGTCTTGTAGAAAGCTAGGTTAAAGTGTTAAAATAAATTACACATTAATCACAAGAAGAGTTATCATTATCTTTCTCTTTTTCTCGCATTCCAAATAACTCTTAATTTGGCAGGGGAGATAGAGCTTTAAAACAACAACAAAAATATCTCAGTGATAAAGAAGGGTCCTGTGATATTGTTACTGAAATTTCTTTCTTCAGTTAAGTCCTTGGTCTCGGGAATTTGAAGAATGAACCCACGGACCACAGCTCAGTGGTAAGACGGGATTTTATTAGACAGAAAAGAATACAAAAGGAGTAAAAAGCACCAGAGCTTCTGGCAGAGGGAAAGACCCAAGTCAGAAGACCCTATATGGGTCCTTTGTCTAGGGCAGTGGTTCTCAACATTCCTAATGCCTCAAACCTTTAATACAGTCCAAAGGGGTCATGACCCACAGGTTGAGAACAGCAGGTCTAGGGGTATAAGGTCTTGAGAATTACACTTGGCTAGGCCTTGGTGTTAAAGAGCATTATTGACAAATGAATAAATGCAGTCCCTCCAGCTCAGGGCAAAAGGTCAGGGCGTTCCCTTCATGAAATCGCCCAGGCCTAAGAAAACTGGGGTCCTTGTCCAGCCTTGAATGGAGGAACCCTGTATCAATATTCTCCAGGAAAGGGAGCCAGGATTCTTAGAAAAACGACTGATCACAGCGCTGCTGCAGAGAAAGTACGTGATGAAGCCAGAGCACCTGGGAGTGCCCAGTGAGGAAGTACTCCAAACAGAAAATAAACCAAAGGAAAAAAAGTAAGGTGTGTCAAAGGGACACAAGAGCTGCCAATGCACAAACCTGGGACAATTTGAGCAAGCAAATGAATAAGGTATTATTAAATTACGATGCAAAGTCTAAAATAAATATTCCTAAGTCCATGATTGAATGAACAAACAAACAAACAAATGGGGAGAGCAGATAAATCTCCAAATAATGAATGCAGATACCACCACCACTCCTCATAGAGGCCAGCTTCACTCTCCGCCGTGAGTGTTTGCTCCACTTAGTGACATCGTGCTTCTACAAGTAGAACTTGGGAGGAAGAAATGAGGAAATCGACAGTGGAGAAATGTGGTGACACCAGTGTTATCATCAGCAGTGAAGGGCACGTTGAGACCTTGCGCTCCTGACATGGTGGGAGGAGAGTGGCATTTGGCCCTCATTGTCTTACTCCCAGATATTCACAACCCCAATCACACCATCATTCAAAAAAAAAAAAAAAATCAGACAAGCCCAAATGGAGGGACATTCTATAAAATACCTGACTAGCATTCTTCAGAATGGTTGAAGTTTTCAAAAACAGGAGAACCTGAGAACCTCTGTTAGAGACAGAGGAGGTTAAGGAAATGCGATGATAAGCTGTGATGTGATGTCCTGGAACACAACCCGGAGCAGGCAAAATGGAGGGAACCCAGGTAAACAGTGAGGCTTGGTAATGCACCAATGCTGGTTCCCTATTGGGTCAAAGAACCAGGAGAGACCCGGTGAGAAGTGCAAGGAAACTGTCAAGTTGTTGCAGCTCTTCTGTAAGTCTGTTTCCGTGGGGATGCCTTTTGCTTCTCTAATGTGTAGGATTTCCTGTCTGTTGTAATATGAAGCTTTCTCCTTTTTAAATTATTTTTCTTTCTTTCTTCTTTTATTTTTTTGGCTTTTGCCGTGTGTGTGTGTGTGTACACAACCTCCTCCAGTAGTCTCCTAAAAAAGCATGCACAGGAGAAACAAATAACTTTGGGAAACTTGACTCTCTACATATCTTCCTTAAGTGATATTTTGGCTGGGCCTTAGATCCTGGAATATAAATTATCTTCCCTTAGAATTTAGTAGCACTACTACCTAACTTTCTTTTAACTTCTTGTATTCTCTTAACAAGTCTGAGCCACTTCTGAATCTTTTTTTTTTTTTGAGACAGAGCCTCAAGCTGTCACCCTGGATAGGGTGCCGTGGCATCACAGCTCACAGCAACCTCCAATTCCTGGGCCAAAGCGAGTCTCTTGCCTCTGCCTCCCAAGTAGCTGGGACTACAAGCGCCCACCACAATTCCCAGACATTTTTTGGTTGCAGCCATCATTGTTGTTTGACAGCCTCAGGTGTACGTGGCTGGCTCCTTAGCCCATTGAGCCAAAAGTGCCGAGCCTCCACTTCTGAATCTTGATGGCTTGTGTCTGTTTCTTCCATTTAGAAACTTTATGCATCTTCTCATTGTCCGTGGCATTCTGACATCTCAAAATTATGAACCTTGTACAGGCTATTTTCATTTATTGAACTGAATACCTACTGGGTCCTTTCAGTCTGGGATGTTCTTCATTCAGTTGTAGAAAAATCTTATGGAATTTTTTTTTCTTGTGATTTCTTCCCCTCCATTTTCCCTGTCATCCCATTATTCAGAGGTTGGGTCTTCTGCATTTCTTCCCAACTTTTCAATTAATCCTCTGATATTTTCTATTTGTCTTTTGATTTAATTCTGTTTAATTTTGATTTGTTCTGTTTTAATTTCCAAGAATTCTTTTTAAGCCTTTTTTGAATGTCCATTCATTTTGAATGTCTCCTGTTTCATGGATACAACATCTGTTCTTGTTCCTCAGATGATTTGAGGATAGGGTTTCTTAATCCTTCTGCGCTCCCATAGTCTTTCTTTCTGCCAACTTACAACTTATTTGTTTTTTCTTTGTTTTAGTTTTTTCTTTGTTTTTTTATGTCAGAGCTTTACCTGAGATATCTAGGAATCCTTACTTGTTGATAACAATTAAGAGTGGATCACTTTACAACTAACTCAGTGAAAAGTCTGTGCCGTGCTTTGCGTGGTAGCTTGATAACTGTGGGTCTTACTGCAGAGTGGTTGCACTGGTCTGCTTATGGGAATTCCCACCCCACATCAGTATTTCTAGATTTTCTTTCTTGGTTGAGTCAGATTTCCAAAGAGGAAACTTTATCACTCCTATGTGGTATTACCCTCACTGTCTGCTTTGTGCAAGACAGGTGGAGGGCCAGCGCTGGTGGTGGTCTACCTTTAACAGGTGCACTTCACTTAACCCTGCCTTTCAAGACAGTGTGTGCACCATTAGCTGTTCCTACCTCTCCCCACTCCCGTCTCCAGTTCAGATGCTCTCTCTCTTTGTTTGAGGGAACTGGGGACCAGTTCTCTGCTAGGTAGGAGAAGGAATGGAGGTCCAACTACACCCACAATGGTCTCTCCACTATTCCCCCTGTTTCAAGCTTCATCTTCATATACATTTTCACAAATACCTGGAACCATCAATCCTTGAGGTTTGAGTGATTCAGTTGTGAAAATCATGCTCTGTTTGTTTTGGGGTTTTTTCCCCACCATCACGTTAGGACTTGGCTTGCTCTGATTTTCTAGTGATTGGCTGTCCTGCTCACCAGCTTCCAACATTATCTTTGCCCTTGAATCTTTATGTCTCTTTAAAGAAAAAAAGCAAACCAAAACCTTGGTTGCTTTTATGTTTTGGTAAGGATGTCAGAAGACATATGTATTTCTTTTTTTTTTTTCCAGTACTTCATTTTTTTTTTTTTTATTAAATCATAGCTGTGTACATTAGTGCAATCAAGGGGTACAATGTGCTGGTTTCATATACAATCTGAAATGTTTTCATCAAACTGTTTAACATACCCTTCATGGCATTTTCTTAGTTATTGTATGA
>CAUYRH010148557.1:0-128160 GCA_963574655.1 Perodicticus potto | reverse complement strand
GCTCACCCCCTAGAAATTATGCTATTTTCAAAAGAAGCAGGTAGACTCAGGGTGCAGTTATGAAGAACCTCTCCATAGTTAAACCAGGGACGTTCTCCTATGTATTAGAACATCAGTCATAAAAGTGCGTTAGGGGTTGGAAAACTTCCTGCAGCTCCCAGAGGTGCTAATTTATCCCAAAGGAGTGATTGAAGACCTAGAGCTTCCCGGCTTGTTAGGTAGGAATACCTACTAAACAGAGGCCTTTGCAGCCAAGTGTACTCACTTACATGGGCTCCTGTGAATTAAATATCAGACCAATGCAACAATGAACATTAGAAAACTTCTTTTAAAACATACATAAACAATATCAAGAAGCAATTATATACTCTTAAAAGAAAACAACCACTTCTATTTGGGGGATTCCCAAGTCTGTACGGCTGTTTCAATTTCTTGCACAAGCATGTTTCATGTATATCCAAGATCCCGTGGATGTTTCACTTTTTTGGCTTCCTTGCATCTAAAACGTGATGTACCAAACTCATCTCACATCTTTTCTCTCAAAGCACACCTGCCTTTATTATTTTTTTTTTAAGTAAAAACTTTTTTTTAAGAGACAGGGTCTTGATATGTTGCCCAGGCTGATCTCAAACTCCTGGGCTCAAGTGATCCTCTGGCCTCTGCCTCCCAACCACATCTGCCTTTTTGACCCAGGGACCACCATGCTTTGTCATTTACCTAAAGTTATGGAGTTGTACACTCTACCTTTCCCATTCGAGGGTTAATTCTTCCTCCTAAAAGATGAATGTCCATGTCTCTTCATTTCCACTTCACTTTCTCTCCCCTGGACCTGTTCCTACAGTTTGATGACTACTAATAAGTAACGATCATGTATCTGATATTCAACCTTCAAGCCCTTCCTCATCTAGGTTGCCGCACACTTGGTGCTAAAACACGGAATCACTTTGTAGAGAAGAGGCCACTGAGACTGCCAAATTCCATCACGGTCTTCACTCCTCCAACCTACTCATATTGATTTCCTGAACTTTCAAACATGAGGCGAAGGCTGGTAACATCAGAATGTGTCCGGTTCATTTGACTCTTCACCCTAAACCTTCCCAAACACAGAACTATTTTATTTATCTATTTAGTGGTTACCAAACACTCTGTTTCTTCCAGTGCCCCCAGCTATATCCCCAGTAACGCAGCACACAAAACCCGCTGAGACCTGGCTTTGTGCCTCTGTCCCCTCTTCCCCTCTCCTTTTGTCCCCCCGCTAGGCCCCAGGCAGCTCCCTGCCCCGCCAGGAACCTGCGGGTCTCTATGTCTGGAGCACCTGTGCACTGAAGGGTTTGCCTGGGTCTCGCTCCCATTCCTTTTTCACATCAGAGTCAGCGGTCACCCCTCGGGGAAGCTGTCCCTTTTCTTGCTCAACTCTCTGTCCTTCAAGTCAAACAAACCTGCTGCGTGATCCCTCACAAGGCCCAATCCAACTGTCCCAGACGTTTGTTTACTGTCCATTTTTCCCTCACTAAACCACGAGCTCTTTGAGGGTATAAGCGACATTTACTTATCTTTGTCCCCCTCAACACGGAGCAGACACTCAAAATATGCTCACTGCATTGGCGAGTGAGTGAAGAACGTGAGAAGAGATCTGATCACACTCCGTCCTACCTTCAGGGGCACGGATTGTCACTGCACTTCTACAAGCCCCTTGTCTATGACTCAGGGTCTGTTTTCATCTTTCTATAAATGCATTCTCATAGCGTCCCACCATTCTCTGCGATAACCTTAAATCATACATCGTCTTTACTCAAGGTTTGTTTCCTCATTCCAGAGAGATCTTATATCTTTCTGGCAATATGATCAGTGTTGAGCATAAGAAATAATTAGTAGACTGATGAATGAACAAATGGGTAAAAAAGTAAATAAAACCAGTGGAAAAACCACAACAGAAGTTAGGAGATACAGTGATTCTGAGGATGGTGATGGGAAGCTACAGGCAACTGGACTTTATAATCTATAACAACATGAAGCTCTAAACAACACAAGTAAAGTCGTTCATTCAGCAAACATTTACTAAGTGATTTTTGTGCCCTGCCATTATGCTAGGAACTGGCATCATGGCACAAAGTAATTTACTGAGGAGGCCAACGCATCACCCTTAAATTACACATATATAAAAAAACTGTACTGGAGACATAAAGAGAGGATTCAGAACACGCCCTTGTGGGTCTTCTTATAGTCCCAAATACTTTTTCTTTTTTCCCCAAAAGAATGAATCCGAAGCCTCAGAGAAATCCTTCAGCCACCGGAGAGCAAAAGACACTTTGATAGGAAAGTCATTTGCTATGCGAAGGTCACCAAGAAGGAGAAGTAAGAGTGAATCTGGGTCCCGTAAATGATGCTACTTCCCCTAATTTAAATGCGTGTTTGGTCAAATCTGTATCTCTGCGTCCTTCAGGAGGAAAGAACCCAGAACATGTATAAGATGGAGGTAAAGACAGGTGCTGGTGATTCAGCCTGCTGTTTCTCAACGTGGTGCTCTTACCATTTGGGGGCATGTCATTCTTTTTTGTGGCAGGCTTGGGCTCTACCCACTAGATAACTACCCTCCACTATTCTGACAACCAAAAACTGTCTCCAGACATTACCAAATGTCTCCTGGGGAAAAACTGGCTGCAGAAATGAGGAACCAATGCAAATTGGCAGGGGAAGATGTGGTTGATACGCGAGACAACCAAAAACAAATCTGACTTGAAATTAATCTATGTAACGAAGGGTCAACTATCATGGAAATAACCCATTCTGCTCATTTTTGAAAAACTACATTAGTTCTTAGGCATAAGAAGACCTACGATGAGGCCGGGAAGGTGAAAAGATTATTTTTAACATAAACATTATTGAAAAGTGTCCTTTACGAGACTTGAATGGAATAGTCTCAAGATGTAAATGGGTTCTCAGAAGTTTCTGGAAGTAACAGTTGTGGGACTAAAAGAAAACTCTGACACCTGTTAGTTAATAGGTTAATAAACAGATTGGAAAACTTCTAGGAATCCTATACGGAGATTTAGATGAGCAAAATTCTCTTATTCTATCACACATTAAAACATTTTGTGAGGACCACCATCAATAATGCCACACGACTTAAATTCTGTATATACCACTGTTCTTTTCTTTTCTATAGCGCGGCCTTGGATGGGATTAATCTAAGTGTCCCTATCTTACGAGAGAAGAAATAACTCTAACTTCATGGAGCTGTAAATGAGATACTGTATGCAAAAGTAATTTACAAACTTTAAGGCCCAATGCAAATACATTAATTTTAATCAGTTTTTGCACATGCAACATATGTTTAATGTAGGAAAACCATGAAAACGGAAAAATGGAATATAAAAAAAAATCACTCATGATTCCCTTACTCACTCAGAGAAAACCACTAAGGTCTTATAGATTCTGAATACGGAATTTACTGTGAATTCTACAGTAGTCTTGAGAGTCTTCAGATTAAACGGATGTTTAAAAATGTTTTTTAAATTAAATTTTAACTTAATTTAAAAACGTAATATGACCACCTAATCTTTCCATCCACCTGATTACCATTATGGCACAATTTAATTTAATACTGAGAAGTGCTTTAACTTACTGAGTGTTTTCTTTGTTAAAATTTTCATCTGTTTTCTGGTATGTGGATGTAAACATGTGGTAACAATGACAACAATAAATAACAATGACATTTGTCTTGCGCCCTGCAGTTGCCACACAGCTGCGGTGGTAGCACCTGCACCTTGTTCTCAACCTCAGAACTTAGCACGTCAGGCCACAGAGGCAGGAGAGAAAACGACTCCACATGCTGAACCAAACAGAAGAGAACATCCTAACTGCGGCACAAATAAAGCTTCTGGCTCCGTTCTGCCAATTAGGATCCTTAATAGAAACTATTTATTCTTAGTAAAGTTCACAAGAATGGAAAAGCAAGTATCCAGTGTACTCAATGCTAACATGAAAACAGTAGACAATCTAAGATCTGATACCTGCCCACCCAAGAGAAAAACTCAATTCAAACTGGGGGGAGGGGGGAGATAAAAAGAGAGGGGGATGAGTGAGCTCCCACCTATGGGCACAACGTAAGGGTACGTGGCACATCTCCGGGGTGTGGGACACAACAACAACAGCGACTTTACCCAGAAAATGCAAACATTGTAACCTACTCATTTATACCCTCATATTAATGTGAAATAACAAAAAAGGAAACTATTCAACTGACTGCCTAAGGAATGAACTGAACACGGACCCCCAAATCCCAGACTCTGGAACCCGTCAATGTTATATTTGGAAAAAGTGTCTTTGAAAAGACAATTGACTATGTACACCATGGAATACTATTCAGCTGTAAAAATTATGGAGACTTTACAACTTTTGTATTCACTTGGATAGAGCTGGAGAATGTTCTCTTTCGTAAAGTATCCTGAGAATGGAAAAGCAAGAATCCAATGTAGTCAATACTAACATGAAGCCAGTAGATGAACTTATACAGGCCACACAAGAGAAAAACTCAGTTTGACACAAGTTGGGGGAGGGGGAGAGAAAGAAGGAGGGGGCGCAATGTGGGGGGACATGGCTCATCTCCTGGGTAAGAGGCACGATTATAACAAGGATCCCACCTAACAAATGCAAACATTGTAATCTACAGATTTGTACCATCATATGTTTTTATTTATTGTTGCGGATCCATTGAGGGTACAAGAAACCAGGTTACACTGATTGCATTTGTTGGGTAAAGTCCCTCTTACAATCGTGTTCTGCCCCCAGGAGGTGTGTCACACACCAAGACCCCACCCCCTCGCTCCTTCCCTCTCTCTGCTCTTCCTTTCCCCACCCCTCTCTCATTCTTCTTTCTTTCTCTGCTCCCCCTTCCCCCACCCCCACTGTGTCATTAATTGTCATTAATTGTCCTCATATCAAACTTGAGTACATGGGATTAATGCTTCTCCATTCTTGTGATGCTTTATTAAGAATAATGTGTTCCATCATATTAATCTGCAATTAAACAAAATGAAAATACAATTAAGTGAAGGACTGTGAAAGGAGATCATCCTGGATCACCCTGGTAGGCCACAGATGATGTCACAAATGTCCATAGAATAGGGACACAGGGAGGTCACGCAGGGAGGGGCAGACAGAGATTGGAACCACTCAGCCATGAGCCGAGGATGCCGCCAGGTCCCTGAGGCCGAAGAGGCCGTGAAAAATGCCTCAGAGGGAGCCTGGCCCTGCTGACACCTTACGTTCAGCCCACTGATGTTGAACTTTTGGCCTCTAAAACTGTGAAAGAAGAAATTCTTATTGTTTTAAGTCAGCAGGTTTGTGGTAATTTGTTTTATAGCAACCTGAGCAAAAAAAAAATATGCACTGATTAAAACAAACAAACAAACAAACCCCCCAAACCTGCACTGTGCTCCTTCCAGCAGCCCACGTCCGCTGAAATCTGAACTTCTTTGTAAACACTGCAAGTAAAAAGTATTTTTCTCCTCTTAATGCTCTCAGCTCTGATCTTTAAAAAAGTTTACACACTGCATACATATTGGTTATGCAGAAATGTCTTAATCATACTGTGCATACAGTTTCACCTCTGGTCTCTCATGTATCTTTTTAAACTAATTCTAAATATTCAGAACTTCTCTTAATAATATGAAGAATTTCCCTTCTAGTATTAATGAAGGTAAAACTTTGGTGTTGATCTCAAATCTAGACCCGAGCAATCTTTAGATTTCTAGAAAAGACTGTGCCTGGGACTAGAAGCTTCAGAATGCTGCAGCAGCAACATAAAACCATTCCTTACAGTGTCAGCGACCCGGAGACCACACCTAAAGAATTCCCGTTGTTCAGCCCGCCAGTGCAGAGGCACGGGAATGCCTCGACTGGCCAGCAAGTTCTCCCAGGGGCTGAGAACCCCGACAAGAGCAGCAGGTGACACAGAACTGGAAAGAGAAGACAAGGAAAGGGAGAGAGAAGGCCAGCCTCAAGGGCAGCCTCAAGGGCAGCCATGGTAATCGGCAGGAGCAGCAGGGGCTGGCCGGGGAGCCTACAGGTCAGCCACAGGATAGAACCGTGGGGAGTTCAGGAAGTTGCCTTTGAGACAAAGCCCATCTCCAAGGCATGCGAGGAAAACAGAAAGGACCCCTGGACAAGGAGGACACAGAGACCTTTAAGAAACCCAGCCTCTTCCCCTGCAGCAGCAGCGCCCACCTGACCTGGTCTCTGCCCTCCCCGCAGTCACGGTCTCACCCACACCTGACCCACCATGACGCTCAGCTTTGGCCTGTCCATCTGTTTCCACAGGCAGAGACCCCGTATTCTATTCTACAGACTTTTTAATTGCAAGCCAATAAAAGTTCTGCTACTGGGCCCTTCTTTTGGACACTCTCCTTTCATGCCAAGTTGCTGTCGTTTTTCCCCTGAAAGGACTTTTTACAACTGTAACTAAATAATCGTTTGTGTCACATCTATTTAATATTTGCCTCCCCCGACAGAGTGTGCCTCCCGTGAGTTCAGGGCCCACATCTGTCTCAGGAACTATGTGGAACCAGTTTCCTAGCCAGTAACTGTGGACACTCGATATTAATTTTTTTTTTAAATGAGTCTTTGATTATCCAGTTTGTTCTCTGAGGGCTCCGGATATCAGAAGAAAGGCACTCTGCTAAAAATCAATGTGCTCAGATAAACAATATACAAGACCGCTCTGCCAGAAGCCAATTTGCCAAAAATCAATGTGCTAAATTTACCAAAACATTTTTCTTCTTGCAACTATTTTTGAAGTTAATGGAAATTTTTTAGTACAGTGAGCAGTTTTAACAGTTTTTGAAGATTTAAGGGAAGCTTTAGATGACTATGTTTTCATTTTGTCATAGGAGCAGTAGTTTAGGGAATGTCCATTTTGTTGAGAGTTAGGAATTATAGAGGGATTTGGATTTCCACTGAAGAGGTTTAATATTAAGATAACTCTGATACTGTCCTGATCTCTTGAGCAGTCTCATCCTTTTTTCCTTTTCCTACGGCTTTGAACGGTTTTCACTCTCAAGTTGAATCTGTCTGCCCACTGCTACCAAGCTGACAGTCCCCTTTATTACGGATCACAGTTACCAGATAGTAACAAAGCAGCTTATCATTTGAGAAGGTATGATTTGGGTGATTTCATATTTCTTTAGCTGTTAGTAATATCATTTTCTGTCCTTTTTGAGGTTAACCATAATGCTACACTTCCAACCAGAGAGTCTTAGCCTTTGGTCCTTCTAGCAACTCACTTGTTAAATTTTATCAGGTCAAGTATAAATGGTTGTTTTAAGCATCTGAGATTCTCTTCCCACCCTCTGAATTTTGGGCTTTTTATCATTCTTTCACTAATAGAGTCAATGGGCATATCAGCTTAAGATTTGCATTTCTAAGATGTAGCATCAAAATGTTACTATTTCCTATTGATAGATTGTTCTGGGTTTTTCCTCTGCAAATTCATACTTATGATGAAAATGTGAGATACCTAAAATTGTGTTTGCTGGCTATAAAAATATACTCTTCTGAATATTAAACATTTTGATAAGGATATTAAACCTTCTGTGACCATTAGTTCTGAGGAACTGAACATCCCTTAAAATGCTACCAAAAATGTAAGAAAAGAAAAAGCTTAACTAGAAGGCCCCACAGCTGTTAAATCAACTCTATCCAAATGCAAAGTTCTGTAAATTCTATAGCTCGTATTTTAGTAAATCTGATGAAGTGACTTAGTGATATAAACAGCACAGTTGTTTCAGTAATTTATTAATTTAAAAATTTAAAAATACTGTATTAGAAAAATTTATATAAAGCTTATCTACTTATAAAAAGATAACGGAGAGATAAAAATAAGGCACTCTGAGAAGGCCTTTGCCATGCCCCCACTCCTGACTCAATAGAAAAGGAGTCTCTATATAAACCTATTAGCCTGAGGTATGTAGCAGAGAAAAGGGATGTATAATATGAAAAAGAAGATAACAACTCTTTTTAGCCAAGTTAGTGGGCTTCTAAGAAACTTACCTTGTTCTTTTATGAGGAGAATCTTAAATGTATATAAGGCAACAGATTCTAGAAAGCAAATGGCATTTAAAACAATCTTTTGAGCTCCTAGACTTCTTTATCTATAGAATCAATCAAAAAAAATCTAAAAAGAAGGTCTTTTTCTTGTGTTTCTTCTATCAGATACCTTGGAAGTGGGGATTTAATTGATACCATCACACTGTGAGCTGTGTTTATAGAAAGTGGATGCCCAGGGACAGAAGAGTCGAACCGAACCCCACACTTCCTTTGGGGAGTTGGGAGATGGATTTTTCAGTGTGAGACCCAACCTTGAACTTGAGGATTTTCAAAGTTGAACTGAAGAAAAGTTTTAAGCTGGGGACGAAGGGGTACTGCCAACTGCCAGTGGAGTCAGGAGTGGTATTTCTGGCAGGCTCTTGACCTTCTGTTCTCCATATCTTGGGTGGGGGGTGTCCCTTCCTTAGGGACAACTGGCACAGTTTTAAAAAGGCTATGAGGTCCTATCTGGTGACTTCTGATTAACTTTTGCTGGGCACCCTAACAGAGATTGTGGAATTTTATTCTAAATTTCTTTTTTAGGGTGTAGGGTGTTTTTCCTATTTTGGGGTTTCTTGTATTCACACAAACGCTTTAGTTTACTCCTGAACTTTTCCTATTGCTGTGAGAAAAGTTCTACCTGGCGGACGGCCAGAATCAGAATATAAATTATATATGGTTGATTCTCAGTTGCCTAATATGAACTAGTCACATCACTATAATTTTATTTACATCTTGTGTTCCTCTATTCCCCAGGCTTTGAGCCCCTGTTTATTAGTGCATTCTTTAGGAATAAAACAAAGGAATCTTTATTTGTTTTGTTTTTTGAGAGGCAGGGTCTCAGTCTGTTACTCAGGCCGGAATGTGATAGCCTCGAACTCCTGGGCTCCCGTGATCCTCCTGCCTCAGTCTCCCAAGTATGTAAGACTGAATACATACATACATACATACACACATACATATGTGCATATATGTGTATGGGTATATTCTTTTAGACATGGGGTCTTGCTATGTTGTTCAGGCTGGTATCACATTCTTGTGCTCAAGAGATCCTCCAGCCTCAGCCTCCCGAGGAGCTGGGACTATAGATGTGCCTCACCACGTTCCTAAAGAGCCATCTTTATGTTAGGTAAATCTATGGCAAAGGTCCTAGCAAAATTTAGACAAGACAGACAAGACACAATGTTTCAGAAAATTCCTCAGGCATTGATGTTTGTACCTTTAATTTTGCAACTGTTCTTAGTTTCAACAGAGTGTTTCTTAGGATCATTGCTGCCTCCACAATATATGTAAATTAAACCATTATTTCATTCCATCACTGGGACAGAAATTTTTTTAAAAACTAGGTTTATCAAGATATAATGTATGTACCATAAAGTTCATCTGTTTAATGTGTGCCACTAAATTGTTTTTACTATATTTACACAGAGTTGTGTAATCATCACCATAATCTAATTTTTGAACATTTTAATCATCCCAAAAGGGACACAGATTTTTATTTCATATTTTTCCATTACTGATATCTGAGAAGGCCCTTTAGCCTCTGACCTAATTTATTGTATGCATTCGCCTGATTTGTCCTCATGGCAACACTTGCCATGTGCCTTGTTATTAAAAACAATGCCACATCATCTGGAATCCTGGACCATGCTCAGAAATCCTAAAGGCATAACAAATGCTGAGTTCAAATATTATTTGTATTAAGGGGGCTTTATGCGGCAGAGTTTGAATTTATAGTCCTGGTACAGTGTAATGTTAAAAATACTAGGCAAATTTTGGGTGGCACCTGTGGCTCAAAGGAGTAGGGCGCCGACCCCATATGCTAGAGACGGTGGATTCAAACCCAGCCCTGGCCAAAAACTGCAAAATAAAAAAAAAATAATAATACTAGCCAAATTTAGATGAGTATTAAAACATTTCAAATTGCTATTAAAAATGGGCATGGTGGGCAGTGCCTGTGGCTCATTGAGTAGGGTGCCAGCCCTATATACTGAAGGTGGTGGGTTCAAACCCGGCCTCGGCCGAACTGCAAAACAGAAAAATAGCCGGGTGTTGTGGCGGGCGCCTGTAGTCCCAGCTACTCGGGAGGCTGAGGCAAGAGAATTGCTTAAGCCCAGGAGTTGGAGGTTGCTGTGAGCTGTGATGCCACAGCACTCTTCCAAGGGCAATGAGGCAGAAACTCTGTCTCTACAAAAAAAAAAAATGGGCATGGTGTGGTACACCGTTTGAGTGAGGGACATAACTACAAGGGGCACTTTTCCTAAAATTTCAAATATTTTGATCTGGTTGTTTGTACCTTCACATTCACCTGAAATTTTTTTTTTTAAATGAAAAAACCAAAAGAAACCAGATTGCTATTAAAAACATAAGAGTAAAGTTCCACACACTGGAATCTGGAATCTGGAAATGGAGATGAACAAAATGGGAAAAATGAATGCAGTTGAAGCCACGTGGCTCATTTCTAACGAGGAAGAAAACACTTTATCACACTTTCATCCCATGTGGAATACTGTCAAATTAAAAGTCCTTCTTCACCAAATGCTTCACAGTTCAGTATCTTAGGATGTGTTTGTAAGGCCAAAAAAATAAAAAAAATAAAATAAAAATGGCAGGAAAATAGATTCATTTTACAGCAAGGAACTATATAACCTGCTGTATAAATACTGCTCTATTTCCTACAAAAAAGGCTAGCTGAATTTCATTATTAAAGCATTTCATGTTATAGGTTAACCTGTGGGTACTTGCAATGGTTTCTTATTTAGTTTTCAGTGTATCAGGCTCTACGTAAAAGAAGATAATCAACCGCAGAGATTCAAAGATATTAAAGTGCTCCTGGAGATCAATTAGTAATTATTCCATAAGCATGTTGAAAGCCTAAGGGTTAGGCGCTGTGTTAAGGAGTGAGAAGATACCAGTGAAAATCAACCTCTTATTCCACTTTTAAAGATATCCTCCAGGGTACCTCTGGAAGGTGGGTGTGTTTCAAATTTTAGATCCCTATATCCTGTGAGTTCTGGGCATAAATGACATCAACCAAGCCTGGGATATGGAAAAAAACCCAGAGGAGAGCAATGTTGCAAACATTTATTGATGCTTTTAAATGTGCTATGAGAGATGGAGGGTGAAGTCCACACCACCCCTGATGGACCAGCTGTGTCACTCAGCTTTCCCCCAAGCACCACGTCTTTCGTCAACAGCTAAGGACGATGCAAAGTGAAAGTCTTACTTGGATTTTTTCCAGGTGGTCTCAGGATTACCTACTTCCAAAGAAGATTTGAGGAGGCTTACAGGGAAGACAAAAAACACATATATAAAGTTGGCCCTCCCATATCCATTGGCTCCACATCCATTATTCCATAAGCTGGGATCGCAAATATTCAGAGGGAAATGAGTGTATCTCTACTGAACATGTACATTGTTATTTCTTGTCATTATTTACTAAAAAATACAGTATAAAACTACATTTGCATAGTTATTTACATTGTTTTAGGTATCATAAATAATCTAGAGATGATCTGAAGTATCCTGGAGGGTGTGCATAGGTTATATGCAAATACTCTGCCATCTTATATGAGGGACTTGGGCAGCCATGGATTTTCATATCCAAGCAGTGTACTGGGACCGATTTCCCACAGAGACCACGGGATGGCTGTATAAGTGTGTATATCACTGTAAGAAGTAAAAAGTGCTGATGGATAATAGCATGAGAAAATGTAGGGTAAGGGAATCTGTGATTTAACACAATGGTTCATTCTATAATTGTTAACTGAACTCCTCACTTAGTACAGGAGTAAAGTGCCCACTACCCTCTCTCTAAAGTCTGAGGTGCCTGCTGCAAGGGCCTGTCCTAGGAAACAGTGAACAGAGAACCACGTTCTCAGCACCACTTTTATGAAGTATTCAGAGATAGGTGTGCATAGCAGTGTAGTGTAACAACTCCAGTAAAAAACCAAGGACACGGTACTGTCAAAACATTTCCATAGAAAGACAGAGTACCCCAGTCCCGGTATCTGGTACTCTGGCAGTTGGAGTTAATAGCAGGAAAAGACTAAAGGGTAACATTTCTCACCTATTCCTTGGGAGGCATCATCTGATAGGAGAAACAGCAAGTGGTTCAAACTTAAGATTGTTAGAATTACAAACGTAAGCCCATTAGAATGGCAGTGCAATTGTTCTGTAATGGGACTCTAAGCATCAGGATTGGATACAGCAAAACTAATGTTCACTTGTAGAAGTTCATTCATACACAGGTATGTATGTACTGAGCGCCTGCTATGTACCAGGCACTAAGCTAGAGGCGAGAGAGCCGGTGGAGAACAATATGTACTACTCATGGTCAGGGCCATTCCTGAGTTTACGCAAGATAGAGACAGCAGGAAAATAAACAATGAATGTACACTTTTTTTTTTTTGAGACAGAGTCTCACTATGTCATTCTGGGCAGAGTGCTATGGCATCACAGATCACAGAAACCTCAAACTCTTGGGGATTAAGCAATTCTCTTGCCTCAGCCTCCCTAATAGCTGGGATGGCAGGTGCCTGCCACAATGCTCAGCTTTTTTGTTTGTTGTTGTTCTCATTATTGTTTAGCAGGCCCAGGCTGGGTTCAAACCTGCCAGCCCTGGTGTATGTGGCTGGCACCCTAAACACTAAGCTACAGGTGCTGAGTCATGAATACACACTTTTAAAGGAACAGATAATTTCAGATACTAAGTGCTATGGAGACACTTGCAACTGAAGAATAATAATAAGTTTTACTACACTTTTCAGTCTGCTGATAGCTGCAAGCCCCTCCTCACCCCCTTTCCTGTCTGCCCCCCGTGTGGCAGACTGGAAAGCCCAGGGACTCACTCCTTTGGGGCCGGCAGAGAGAGCAACCCCATATCCTCTGTCTCAGCATAAACACAGGAACCCGCACCCAGCCCCTCCTCCAACCACCAGATAGCCCAAATGACTCTCCATTTTCTACTTTGTGAAGCCATTTTTGGATCAGTTTGGGAGCCCACCCTGTCTTCCCTAGAAAGCTTACATGCAAGTAGCAGGCGCTTTCATACCCTCTCGATGTGGCATCCTGACTCTGGATCTTCAAACTACATTCAGATGGAGAATCCATTTCACCACCAAGTGACCACGTCACAATAAGTGGTTGACATCTCAGGATGGCAGGGATAGTAAGAGCAGAAGCCAGGCTGGTGGCTGAGCCTAGAATATCACGTCTACTGTATGCCCTTGGTCATAGCAAGTCACCCAGACCCAAGGGGTGTGTAAATAGCCTTCATCTCTTGATATACTTGCAAACATTTATGGGCATTTTCATAATTCACCACGACTATAGCTGAACCCACTTTGGCACCAACCAGTCTACCCCTTTCACTGTGAGTGAAAGTCTGGTGACAAAGGTCACGACTGCTAGGGCTGATGAAGGCCTCTGTGTTCTTTAAGAGGTAAGGGATTGGTCCCCATGAGCCAAGTTCTATTCATCTGGGTCCCAATCACACCCAGCACACAACTTACATATCCCAGGCTCTGAAGGAACGGCTGTAGAAATAGGCTAAAATTAATTTTAAGTTAGAACAATGGAACAGCTAAAGTGCAGGAGTTAAAGAACAGAAAAGATCTGTCATAAAACATTTGGGAAAAAATCTTCCATATATGTTCATACATCGCCTCATAAAACGCCCACATTTTTCAGCCATTTTAAACAGAGCAGGATCAAACTGAGATCTCCTGTCAGGTGGGTGACAAAACCATTTCAGTGAATTCTGACATTCTAATAATATAACTCAGCGCTCGATCTGGAGGAGGTGAGTGACGAGGGGCCTTCTGACAGGTCCGGGAGAGGATGGCACTGGTCCCTCTGGAAGGGCGACCCCCACACCCACAACAGACAGATGCACATTAGCTGACCCCCCACTGAAGAAGGCAGGTAGGTCTGTTTGACGGGTTTTGCTTTCTTCCCCAGTCCTCAAAGCATCCTGAATAAAACACTTACTGAATGTGCTAAGCCTCTGCTAGGCATTAGGAACAATGAAATGCGCTGAGTTTTTTTAAGATGTGATCTATCAGTGGTCGATACACTGCCATCTGCACGACGTTTTGTTAGTGTTTCCACATACACTCTCTACCCAGCCCTGAAAGCAACCCAGTGACGTAGCCGTTTGCCTCCCTTTTACAGCTAAAGACACCGAAACTGTGATCCAGTAAGAATTTGCTTTAGATCGTTCAGTATTATGGCATATCTGGATTCAATATATGGCAGAATCTGGGTTCAAATCCTGGTCTGCCTGAACTCATACCCAATACGCTTAACATCAGCCTGAGACAACATGTTTCTTCCAGCCGTGCACATGTTCTACCAGTTGTTATTCTCCGTGGAAACAAACATTAATGTTCTACTCCAGGCACGAAGGGAAACTGCTCTCCCTTCCCCCACATTAGCCTCTTTCCAGACTCCATTTCTCCATAAGAACAGTTAGGTTGGATGATGTGTCCATCAGACGAAGTAGCCCCAGGAAGTGAATTGCCTGCGCTTTGGTGTCAAACCCCAAATATACATCAACTACAAGAAAATTAAATATATAAGTCCAACTCAATGGTGCTAGAAAACACTGCAGTCCTCATAGTGGTTATTATTAATACAACAGGCAGGGTCAAGAGCTTTATGTAAACAAGTAAAACTAAACTATATGCAAATTTACAACAACAACAACAAAAGGATATTTGCATATTTTTTTCTAGATAATGCTTATGCAAGCTTTTTTTTTTTTTTTTTTGGAGACACAGTCTCATTCTGTCACCCTGGGTAGAGTACCATGACACCAGCCTAGCTCACAGCAACCTCAAACCGTTGGGCTCAAGAGATCCTCTTGACTCCTCCTCCTGAGTAGCTGGGACTACAGGCGCCCACCACCACGCCTGGCTAGTTTTCCTATTTTTAATAAAGATGAGGCCTCGCTCTTGCTCAGGCTGGTCTCTAACTCCTGAGCTCAAGCAATCCACTTGCCTCGGCCTCCCAAAGTGCTGGGATTACAGGCGAGAGCCACTGTGCCTGATACAAGCCTTCTTTTCTGCAGCGGAAATTCAAAGCACAAGACAAGGCCAGTCCTGAGATAATAAGCCAGTGGTAAACGAGAAAGAGCTAATGAAGCAGGTAGCAGCTGGCAGGATGATCACGCAACATCCCTTAAAGGGAAGAAACACAAATGAAGCCAACCAAACTTGGATGTCTCTGCAGGTCTGCTACTGACCACCAGCTTCTGACATTCCTATTAGAGAACAGCCCTGGCTTCTCCCTCCACTGTCCCCTTCAGTCACCGAGTTCTGCCCATTTGCCCACATTTCTTTCATCTCACTGATACCCTTCCTGCATTTGGGGAGCAATCCCCTCACACCCGGATGAGCCTCCTGCTAACTGGCTCACCTGATCCCACCTACTCTCTCCAAAGTCCTCTTTTACTAGGCGAATTATCTTTGTTTATGACTTTCATTGGGTCACCATTCTGCTCAGAAACCTTTCACATCTCTGCATTGCCTTATGTGCCCGGTCAAAACGGCCACCATTCCCTTCCTCTGCCGCCCACCTACCTCCCTTGGCAAGTGGGCTACTCTCATCCCAGTCTCCAGAGGGCGCCACATCCACCCTCTTTATGTCTCTACTTGAGTCATGAGGATCTAAGGCCAGGTCAAATCTCTCCTCTTCCATGAAGTTCTCCTGGATAGGTCAGCTCTTAACTTGATAGTACACACAAGTTGCTTCTCACACTTGGGCATACAATTTTATTACATACAGTCCTGCAGTTAATTAGTGCTTGACTCTGTTATTCAGGTGCCCCAAGCTGTTTTAGGGTAACCTTGAGTGTATTTACTATGTTTTATATGCTAGAAGTATGTATGGATGAGTGCATGCCTGCGTGTGTGTGAGTCTATAGCTAATTATTTTATTAACCATGTGCTGTTAACCAAATCTCACACCAAATATTTGCATATTCTCATGATGACAATTTACATTATGCTGTTTAATATCAACTTAAATTGTCCTAGATATTTTATTGCATTTCTTGATAAATTAACATTTTTAAAATGTAGACTAGTTGACCCATAAGGCATAAATGAGATGCAAGAAAAAGTTAAAAATTTTATCAGATAACCTCAATGTCTCTATGTTTTAAAGAAGTAATAAAAATAAAATAACCATGACCAGATTTTCTAGAATAATTTGGTATTTCATTTCATAAACTGTTCATTCATTCATTAATTCAACTAAATAGTTCCAGAGTGCCTATTAGGAGCCAGGAACTGTGTCAATATCAAGGATACCAAGGATATTATTGGTATTAAACTACCTGTGGATAGTTTCTATTGGATCTACCAGGTGTAGAACACAAATGTCTTACCGCTGTAATTGGGTAAATGAGGTGAGAGCTATATTGATTAGTAGAATGTAAGCACTCCAATTTGTAAAACATATCGAATCCCATAATGGCATAAATGTATGTATGATCTATGTACAAATGACTTAATAAAAAAAATACTCAAAAAAAAGACAGGAGGAAAATGCAACCTTGCAGGAGAAAATATGTGGAAATTGCCAGACAGTCCAAAGTGTAGTGATAACTGAATTAGGCTGTGGGGCAAACTGGTTTGTCCTGATAAAAAAACTTGTTCCAGGTCCTTCTGGTTTCTGTTCCAACATCTGCCATGGACCACGTTGGTGAGAACTATTTATCAATAATTATCATAGATCTCAAATTTGCTTTACTTTTCTCCTTTTTGTGTGTGTTAGGGGATTATGACGTGGAAGGCCTGGAGGGTAGAGATTGGAAAAGTCAGTTCACCGAGACACCGAATCTTGGTGTGGGAAGTAAAGTTTTTCTGCTTTTTAATGAATTCTTGGACAACCCAATGGCTTTGCTCCAAAAATGTCCCGCTGGAGTGGAGGATTATCTTACATGGGTCATTACACTTCCAAGCTTTAAGCCTCAGAATGAGCATTAAATTAAAATTCCCTGCACCTAGTAGGCAGAACATTGTGACACTCAAAAGATGTGAGAGTGCTAAATGAATTCTGAGCAATAATATTATCACCACTGCATATTTATTGAGTTCAACAGGGTGCTAAGCACTGTACGGACAGATAATACAAGGAGTCTATCAAAAAAACAGCAATAGTCTTAAAAGAACTTTCCCATTCATCTGCTTCAGGAATAGACACTGTAACAAGAGTTGTTAGAAATAGTCTCCTCTTTTCAAAAGTATCCTCAAGGTTCTTTATGCTTTGGTTTGATTTGAAAGTGGCCGATTTTCTACAGTTACCATTTATGAATGTGGCCAAGGTTCCCAATTTCAAAATTACCATAAGAAAGCTGTGGGCATTAAACTGAAGAACTCCATCCCTTTGCAACTGGAAATTACAAACTGAGTTTTCTGGGAAATCTTAAATAAATGGGTTGTAAAATATGATATACAAACTATTATGTTTTTGATTCAAATGGGAAAATATGCACTTTCAAAATTAATAATATTGGTTCTTCTTAACTAGTCTTCCATTTTCCGAAAGTGCAACAGGTGAATGAATCCCCAAACAATTTAAATAGTTGAGTTTTAAATTAAAGAGTGCAACTATTGAAAGTTAAAAGCACAGTGCACATTTCCTATTTTTAAACAAATCTATGTACAAAGAAAGAGGTTAGAGCAGCGCACACCCGGTATGACTAAGAACCAATATGCATGTGGTTGAGCACAATGAGTAACTTTGCATATCCAGAAATTAATTGAGTTTTAGAAGCCTGACTTACTTTATTTAAGTGCCAGCCCATCAGGGTTAAGGAAAAAAAAAAATTGAACGCTTTAGAGAAAATGGGTTATAAACTGTCATTGTTGAGTTTAGTGTTCTGACAACTTTGCAAGTAACTACAATGTAATTTCCCAAGTTGGTAGCTAAAATAATGGAACATCTGGATGCCATTGAAATGCGTGACAGTCAAGGAGAGAACAGAAAGGCAGTGGGAACAATGCTTTTCCCTTTGCTTATAATTCTCTGCAGTTTTGAACTTGTACTCCAAACGTCAGTTGTGGCAGTCAAGGGAAGCTGCTTGCTCAAAGATTCACCCATCATTCCTAGATCCTTTAGCCCCTCTTGGGACCTACTTATCTCTCCCAGCAGCTGTGATTTCCACCAGCTTGCCTTCTTACTCTGCTACAGCAGACCTGAGGCCAGACCACCCGGTGCGGCAGTAAGCAGTGTGCACTGTTATACGTAAAATAGGCTGGGACGGGCCTGTGCAAATAGACGCATCTCCAGATAACACCATTTATTAAGTAACTGAAGAGTCATACATTCCGTCCTTCTGTGGAAAGTAACCCTGCTATGGATGGCAGAATGAAGTGAAGCCGTCAGAGGGCCAGACGCGTTTGTCTTCCCAGCTGGCAGCCTCTGGACTGCTCTTCCCTTCCATGGTTTCTGACCTGGTCTTCTCATCTGCCAGGTGCCCACTCTGTATTTATGTCCTTACAAATATGTGGGCACAGAACTAGACAGGTGAAGCTTGCCCCAGGTGAGAACTAACCGTAAAGCTCATACAGATTCGTTTTCCCCTCCTCTGGCTACACATATGGGGAGAGAAGGTAAGAACCTTTTTCAATTCACTTCAGCCAATACTTAAAGAGTCGAATAAGCATAAACTCAGTGCCAGGAAGAAAACAAAAACAGTTACAGTGGGCCTTGTAATTTATGGTCTCTCAACAGACTTGTATTCATGAATCATATATTTCTTTACATTTTTATCCTCGAAAAGGGATATTTCATAGACGCATATTATTTTTCTTGCCCTCCCTCATTGAAAACCACATTTCAAGGTTGTCTGAAAGTGGAGTTTCTCTGACGGCGGAGGTGACTTGTTCTTGGCATGCACACTAGAGCCTTTCCAGAGTCCCTCTGACCTCAGGCTGCAAGTTAGACCTGCTGGGGGTGCGCGGAGGGAATGGAAGGCTGCTCCCCCTTCTCCTGGGTCAACTTGCATCGTCTGATGGGATCTTGCTTTTAAACATGGGAAAGCATATGTGCCCCCTCAAAGACATGTCAAGCCTCAGCTACAGTTTGGTTTGGGTCTTTTCCCTCCTTTATTCTCCAGTTTGTCACCAGTAGAGAATGCAAATCGTGGTGCCAGACGCGAATGTCACTTCCATGCCTCCATTTGGCAAACGATTATCCTAGACTTTCATTTGGGATTTTAAATAACACATCATCTGGTAGACTTCTAAGGTACTATTTAGCTCGGAAATTTTATGATTCTGTAAGATTTACTAGTACTTTTGTGAAAAGATGCTTATATCATTTTGCTTTTAATGAGAAAATGTTATAAGGTAGAATATTAATTTACACTGGAAGAGACGGGAATAGTTCATACTTGTGGGCAACCTGTTCAGATGGCTAAGGTTACAGAATTGGGTTGCACGTTTAGGTTTTTAATATAATTTCCCAGGTGACATGAATTAATATGTACTAGGTTTTTTCCCAAAATATTTCAGGGATATTTATATAAAACTTTTCTTACACTGTATCATTTTTCCTTCAATAAGTGAATGCTCTAAGGTGGATACTGCACCTCCAGCCAAGGGGTAGATTTAAGCTCAGATCACAATGCTCATGAGCAATGTGATCAAGTATCTGAAGCAAACTGCTAAATTACATTAGATGATTTCAGGGGTCTTTCAGCTGATCCATAAGAAGAAAAGAGGGTTATTAAATGGCCTGAAATGGAAACCAGAGTGAGGACAGTGGGTGCGGGGGCTGGACTATACCGTGCAGTCCTCCAGAAAAAGCGATGGGTGGTCCTCTAATATAAATCCTACCATGGATTGCTATTTAATGAGACCCTATGCAATGAAAAAAAATAGCATATTGAATGCAAATTTATTTATATAGAAAAATATCCAGGCTTGGTGCCCGTAGCTCAGTGGTTACGGTGCCAGCCACATACACCAGGGCTGGCGGGTTTGAGCCTGGCCCGGGCCTGCCAAACAACAATGACAACTACAATTAAAAAAAAAAAAGTAGCTGGGTGTGTGGCAGGTGCCTGTAGTCCCAGCTACTTGGGAGGCTGAGGCAAGAGAATCACTTAAGCCCAAGAGTTTGAGGTTGCTGTGAGCTGTGATACCATGGCACTCAACCAAGGGTGGCAAAGTGAAACTCTGTCTCAAAAAAACAAAACAAAAAACAGCAACAACAAAAGAAAAATATCCATAATAGGTTCATAAGCAGAAAATGTTACAAAATAATATGTACAGTGCTTGCTTCGGTGGTACATAAACTAAAAAAAATGTACAGAATTATTATAATGTTTAGAAAATTTTATGTGAGATTATATGAAATATATGCGTGTATATACATAAATGACAAAAATGTGAAAACTGATCATTGTTGCAGAGGGGAAATTTTTATTTGCTGATTTTTATGTCTTTTTTATGTCTTTTTCTCTCTGTTTTTCTTTTGTTTGCAATGAACATGTATTATATTTTATATGTTTCTCAAATATCAATAGTTACATGTTTCTAATTATCTTATAATTAGAAATAGTGGCATTTAAAAAAATCCTACCATAGGCAATTTGCAACTTCTAAAAGAGGATTTTTGGAATAGCTTCTAATTCTCTCCCTTTTGCTGAGATATATACACACCTACTTTAAAATATGAGAAATCGATTTCACTCTTCCTTACATGTTGACGTCCTTGTATGACAGGAACTTTTAACTGACTTGCTTCTGGAAGCACCAGTTTTGAAGAGGGGTAAATGGGTTTTTTTTGCATGTATCAAAACACACATCTTGAGTCTGTCACAGCTCTCTCTATGTACAGAGAGATTTGTAATTCTTCAGAGGCCGAGCCAGCATGTCCTGGCTACTGCTGATAGAGACATTTTTACACGTCTCCCGTGGTAAAAATGCTAAATGAAAAGCACCATCGGGTTGTCCGGCCGGAACCAAACAAGCCCATCTCTAATCCTGCAGATCTCAAGAGTCTGTCTGCTCATATTTTGTTTTCCTGCTGGCAAGGCGATCATGTTGTTTTCAATTTAACTGCGGCCTTTTTAACTTCCTCACCTAATGAGAAAAGGAAGGCCTAACTTTAGGCATTCAAGGTAAGGATGAAACTTATAAAGTTGAGACTTTGCCAAACTTATTCTCCCAGTGAGGGAACCTCCTCTATGCCAGGAGGAGAAAAACTCGCTCATTTGGTTTCCGATGGGTGGGGGGTGTCAAAAGTTGCTGTCTCACAGTTTGATTTAAGAACAAATTGAGTCCCTCTTTATGTGGAAAAAGTCAGACGACATTCTGGATCGGTCGGAGGTCCTCTCTACTCTTTGGGAGCTGGTTGCCTAGTTTAAAGTGCTTGTCTTTGTAAAGCTTCTTAAGAGGGCTACTAATGAGTACTTACGCATTTTTAAAAATACTGACCTGTTCCCATTTTATTTGAAAGTAGTCCCTTAAAAGTAGATTTTTATCTCAATTACATAACATCAAAGTATTCATTAGCTTGGAGCTTAGCCCCGTCTCATTGTAAGATTTGTCAGCATCTTTAAAAGTGTATAGTGTGGCCCATGACAGGAGTTATAACAGGATACTTCATGAAAAATCTAAGATCTTCCTTCTGAATTATATATTTATGACCTTCTGAGGATGATAGATTTTAGGCAGGTAAATGTGATTTAGGAACTGCTTTTAGGCTCCAAAAACAAGCTGAGGTTGGCAAGCGGCCCAGTGAGATGGAGAGACAGGGGTGAAGCCCGTTCCCATCCTGCACATCAGCTGACACCCCAAGAGCCCTGCACACCTCAGGCCACCAGGCCTCTTCTGCTGCTTAACCCTCTTTCTGGGCATCTTTGGACAGATCAATGCACCCTTCGGATCAATGGATTACCTGGCTTGTGGGTTACCTGGAACCCTGAATTTCAACTCCAACAACTTCCCTGAGAGCCCGGTATGTCCTCAGCCTTGGTCTAGGTGCTGAGGTGTGAAGGGGAGTGCTCCTCTGCCCTGGCTGTCCCTGCGCCTGGTCACCTTCCCCAAAGACAAGGTCAGGAAGAAGGAAGATGCGGCACCTCCATGCCACTCATCTGGCAGCTCGCTAAGAGAGCTGAGAATGCCCCGAGAAGAAGCAGAGCTTGACAGCACTAACAGCAATGAGTTTTGAAGTATGATGTTTGTTGCTGATATTAACCATACCATGGGTCACCTACACAGAGAATGTCCTGAATGCTCACACCCAGTTTATTATTTCTATGTAACAACTGAGTTTTGACATCTGAATGAAACACAAAAAGATTCCCATTAAGTGTTTAAATATTAAATATACACGCTGCATTAACAACTGAACACACTTTAAAGTCTTAAAGGGAAAGCGTGGGGTTAGTGACGAGGCTGGGTAGGTTTGGAGATAGCTGACCCAGGGAAATCAGCTATTGTCTCATCCTCGTCTCAAGACGAATTTATGGAGTTCCTGGATTTGGGTGAATACTACACTCTGCTGCTGGCCCTGGGATGCCTTAGTCTCCATCTCAGTTTCTGGGTTAGAAAGCCAGAGAGAAGGGCCACAGATCCAACAGGAGAGCCCCACTGACCTTCTTCATAGGCCAGACCATGGTTGACTCATTGCCCTATCTTAAGAGAATGAGCTATTCCAACTTAACACGGTTACAGTCCATTGACATGGAGGCTGGCCAATGGGAGCTGATGAGTCTCTGAAATTTGGGGCTCCTCTTTTAGAAATTAAAGAAGAAAGCAATATTCTTTTGATTATATATTCTGTTCCAGGAACTTCTCTAAGCTCATTCATAGATGGTATCTTGTTAAAGCATCATAGTTATATTCATAGGCTATTCATCAAATTATACAATGCATGATATAATGCTCTAAGTACTCTGAATTTTGTCACAAGAAGACTGGTTACAGGAATCAGGAAAAATTTTAAGCTTTTAATCATAACAGCTAGCATATCCTGAACACAGTATGCACAGTGCAAAGTAACGTGTTAATCCTTACAAAATCCTATAAAGAAGGTTATTATTGTCCCACTTTTATAGGTGGGGAAATTAAGGTTTAAATTAGGTGATTTGGCACAAGGTTACACAGGCAGTGAGTGGTGAGGTCTGTTTCAAAATCCTGTGCTTTGAGCATCTCAACTGCATTTACAGCACAGGATTATTTTGATATAAACCTTAAATGACAAGGAGGACATTG
Source organism: Perodicticus potto (assembly GCA_963574655.1). Lineage (NCBI taxonomy): Eukaryota > Metazoa > Chordata > Mammalia > Primates > Lorisidae > Perodicticus > Perodicticus potto. The sequence goes on along the minus strand of CAUYRH010148557.1, from coordinate 104,842 downwards.
TTTGATAAGAGTTTTACTTTTCACTAAGTCATAAGGAATAAATTGTGTGAAATACATACAATCCAAAAAACCCCCCAAATTTATTGCACAAATGAATTTTGAAGAAAGTGATCGTATTTTTTTGACTACCAATCTATCGTATTTTCCTTGTCTCTGACATCCAGACCCTCCTGATGTGTTTTTGTTACAGTTTTCTACATCCGAAGGCTGACAACCTTCTCAGCATTTCACTCAACCAGTCTTGCCACAAAATAAATGAGGTTGGTCGCCCCTGATTTGCCACCAGAGCAAGTCACTGGAAAGGCCTTGAAACAACAGCTCACTTGAGCAAAGCTGCCCGTCCACTGCAAGAGGAAGCAAACCCAAGTATTTCTTCCTGATTATTAGCAGAAACACTTGAGTTGAATCTCACATCCTAAACCTGCTGCCATTACGTTTTTTATATTCCTACAGACAGACGTGGAGTGTTCGACTGGGTCTTCCACATCTGGTGTTAGGCACGGGCTTCATTGGTTTCTGAAGGGCCCAAATGAAATTACACTGGACAGATCATTCTGCAGCTCAGAGAGTGCGTAGCCCAAAATAAGCTAGGAAAGCGACACAAAAGAAAGAGGGAAAAGGAGCCAGGGAAGCAAAGGGCAGAGGATCTATTTACCAGCCTTGCACTAGGGGAAGAAGCCAGAGCGGGCTCCTGGGGCGTGGCGTTCACAGCTGAGAGTTCTCACGAGTGTTCAGAGCTACATAGGAAGCTCTGCATCCATTCTCGAGAAGGGATAAGCATTGGTGCAATACTAACCCTTCTGACTAATGGGTCCTCTCCCCTGACGCCCCAGAACCCAACCAGAATTTGAGGACATTACAACTGCTTGACCAGAAAGGCTTGAAGCAGCAAGATAGCATCACATTCAGAACCCATTCACAACTGCAAACAAAGCAGGGCCTCAGCAAGCTGTGACCTGCCTGGAGTGATCACCGGTCTGCACAGTGTGGGTGAGCAGAGCTGTCCAAGACCCTCCTTTCCATGTCTGGGCTGAGCCACCCCATGGAAGGACCTCCCCAGCTCCAAGAGAACAGGTTTCATCTACTGTTGCTCTGCTAGTTAGTGTTCAGATATATAGGAGAACAAAGCAAACACAACTTCACAAACAGGTAAATTAGAGGTGACTATATGGAATCAAAGACTTTTTCTCCAGACAATTCTCCTAGTGTAGAAGTGTTTGCGGACAAATTATTAACCTGGAGGTTAAGCAGGGCACAGATTAGCAAAGTTGAAAAGTAAAGAATTAGTGCTGGCAGGAAACAGCAGACAAAATGCCTGTAAAATGCCATAAACTCCAAGAACCCGCAGCCACCCTCCTTTACTGGGTTCAGACAGGGACAGGTGTGGAGAGGGCGCTTGGCTGAGGTCCTACCCTAGTCCTCCCATGCCATCATTTCCAGCCTCAACAGGGTCTCTTAAGAGTCAGCCACGGACTCATTTCTCATTTTGTTATGGGCCCCAAAAGGCACATTTTGAAATGATGTGGGGTAAAGAGGAGACAAGAAACTACTTTCATTCTACAAAATATGTGAATTACCTACTTCATTGTGAGCATATTACAAATTATGAGGCCATGTGAGAAAAGAAATTTCCTTTTCTATCAAACATCATTAGAACAGGAGCTTGTTGGCTTCCTCTGTTTAAAAAAAAAAATAAAAGAATAGTCAATGTGTGATATAGAAAGATTTGGAACATAAACCTGATTTTGTTTGGGGGAGGAATAAAGACTTTCTGATGACGCTAGCCTGCGTGCTTCAGTACCTGCTGCTGGAAAAGGCTTGTAAAAAGGGACAGGTGGGGCCACATACTTCCCCTGTACCCACCCCAGTAAGTGCTATTTCTCTGCTTAACCCTGGGCATCTTACAATCTCTTTTTAGAATATGCTAGCTCAGAGAAGTGCTATTTGCTTTGAAAAGTTTGTATGTGTCTGGTTCAATATTTACCAGTAAAGTGGGAAAATTAAGTGGTACATTTGCATTCACACTCCTGAGAATATTGCAAAAAGAATTGTTCCTAAGTGCTCACACCAACCTGGACTGTTCTGTAGAATTAGGGATGCCAATCCTCTCTCCTCCCCTACAGGCATTCTACCAGCACCAGCACCACCACCACCACCACCACCACCACCACCACCATCACCACCAGCTCCATTACATCATCATCAACACTACCATCATCACCACCACCAGCCCCGTCTCACCATCACCATCATCACCACCAGCTCCATTATCATCATTACCAACACTACCATCATCACCACCACCAGCCCCGTCTCACCATCACCATCCTCACCACCAGCTCCATTATCATCATCATCAACGCTACCATCATCACCACCACCAGCCCCATCTCACCATCACCATCCTCACCAACAGGTCCATTATCATCATCACCAACACTACCATCATTCCAGCAGCCCCATCTCACCATCACCATCCTCACCACCAGCTCCATTACATCATCATTAACACTACCATCATCACCACCACCAGCCCCTTCTCACCATCACCACCAGCTCCATTATCACCATCACCAACACCAGCCCCATCTCACCATCATCATCATCACAATCACCACCATCACTACCAGTCCTATCATCACTGCTGCTACCACCAACACCTCCACCACTAGCACCACCATTGTCACTGCCTCTGTCACCACCACCACAACCACTCCTTGGAGTACCAGCAGCCATCCTTGACTAGCCCACTCACAGGAGAATGAGAAAAGAAGATTTGATTTGCCACATTTCAAAGATGAGGGATATTTAGAGCCTTATCTGTTCTATAAAGAGAGGAAGCCCAATCATGGATAACTATGGAGGGATGTGTGACCTTGGAACTCTCACCTCTCCTTCCAGGTCACAGTCTCTGCATCTATATAATCGGAGAGAACAATTTGGAAGATACGAATGAAACACAGCTTCTTGATGCTAAGACAGCCGCTAACCGAAGTAGCTCCCTACATGATCTGCAGAGTTGACTATTCCAATAGACCTTAGTGTGGAAGTCAAAGGAAAAAGCATCCATTGGGAAAAACACACTGACTCCAATAACAAAACATCGGTGCCTGGCCCAATGCCAGGCCTTGAACAGGCATTTGAAAGGCTTTAAGAAAGGAAGGAAAAACAAAAAGTGTGAATTTCCATTAAGTTTATTGATGTTGATAGAATAAGAATGTTAACCACTAAGGCCAGAAAAGGGGTGGCCGTGAAAAGAGAATGGAAGAAGAGGGTGGAAGGAGGTCGGCTGCTGGGTCACAAGGTCACCAGGCATTTACTGGGGATGGTTGCTCACCTGCCATCTCTGGAACAAGAATTTTTGACCATCTTTCCTTCCAAGGCTGATGTTTGCAACAAGCTACTTTTTTATACCTTTTTTTTTTCTTTTTTGAGGGTTTACTGATATTCCCGTGGAGTTTTTTGAGGGTGGCAGAAAGAACCTGATAAAAGAAACTTTCATTTTTCTTAGAGTTAATTTATGAAAATGTGGACTGTTTAATGGCTGAAATGGGCCTGCAGCTCTTCTCCACCAAAAATTACCACCATTGTAAAAGCAGATGCTTACCAAAGAAAGAAACCACTTAGGGTGTACACTCAGAAGAAATTGGTTTGACCCCTAGGGCAAGAGGAAATGTTATAAAAACTTACCAAGGAGCCGCACTTTTTTCCCTCAGAAACTAAAACTATGAAAAGAATTTCAGACAGGAGGAAAACACAGTCACATGAATTTTATCTTACAGAGGACGGTGGATGAGTTTGTTAAATGGACAGATCCTAAATACTAAGCCTTCCTGCAGCTCTAACGCACTTTCTGTAACATGTTTTGGTATCTGTGCCCGCTTCCCCGTAAAATCTCACCATGTTCCCTGGGCTGCTCCAACTTGTGTGCACACATACGACATAATTTCTCATCGTCTGTCTCTGTGCTGGCTGCTGGGGCCTTGTCATCTTTTTTGATTTGCAAATGAAATACTCTCTGTTCTCTTTGGGAGACTTTTATCAGAACCAGCCAGCCCTGAACAGAGAAGCATTTCAAGATCAAAAGGGAGGCAAAATAATACTCTTCAGCAAGCAAGATAAAGATTCACACATAATTAAGCTAGGACTATAGGATTATTTAAGTAGATATATCGTTTAAGAATAATCAAACCGCTATAAGCTATTCAAACTACTGGAAACAGTACAGAACGAGAGAGGGAACTGACGAGGAGTTTGTTCAGGAGAGGGGGAGGGGACACCGAGAGGCAGCAAGCCCTGGGTGAGTGGTTTCTATATGTGCCAGGACCTCTGAGTAGTTAATCCATGGGGCAGGTATTATCACCCCCATTATACAGATGAAGAAAAAGAAGACTGAAGTTAATTTAAGTTGGAAAAGCCCATGCAGATGGAAAGACGCAGACAGCTCCTTCTCTCCGTCTCTAATCCCAGCCTTTCTCCTGTGTGTTAGTATCACCCGCTCCGTGATCTCATTTAGGAGTGAGGTAAAGGTCTCTCCCGTAATCAGACATCCACGTATTTACTGAGTGTCCCTGATGTCCAGGGAGCTGAACCAGAGAAGAACAAGAGAGTGTGTGGTGACCACGCCCACTGGTGATGGCACCTGCTGTCTAAGGGATGGCGTCCAGAGCAGGTCCCACCTGTTATTTCATCCACTCTCTGTACCAACCCTTGGGTAGAAATCGTCCCACTGTACAGATGAGGGGAAGGGGCCCCACAGTGGTTCCATCACCCCCATAAGCTCTCTCTGTGAGCTGCACCAAAATATAATCCCGGGCAGGCCTGAATTTAACAGGCAGACTTGCCCACACAACTTCTCTTCACTATCTTGATAAATCAAGTTTCATACCCACGGGGAGCTTAAACATCTCATAGGTGAGAAAACGGTCCGGAGAAGTGATTATATTATATGAAAGAGTTAGTACATTTATTCCCTATTTCGCAGCTGCCTTCTCTGATAATGAAATAATCAGGGCTGGAGTCACAGCCACTATGCTGAAACATTAATTCACTGTTTAGTTTACGGATCCATTATCAAGTCTCTGCATCTGTATGCCGGGATTAGTTCCTGTCTCCTCGATAATCATACCTGTGTATTAGGGAAGGTATACGACTTCAAATCGGTGAGCTAAAAACTCTGTATTTTTGCATTGTATGGTAGGCAGAGAGGATCAGGCCAGTATTTTCACATAACAGACTTCCACGCCAGGCAAGATTTAACACTTAGACTTTCCCAACCAAGCACAAGCCGTACTTGTGAATTTGCTTGCAGCTCTTTGCTGCTCTTGTTCCCGCAGCGAATCCTTTGGCCTCTGATAACGACAACCCCCGCTTTATAGTCACAGATGAAGGTGAATACTCACAAACTCAAAACCCCTTGCAGCCCATACGTGGTCAAGCTGAAGATCTTAAACCTGTGGACACTGTCAACAGTACACAGCTAACTGTTTTCTACCCTGGGGTTAGGAAATGGCTCACAAATCACTAATATCACGTCCTCCTGATTACCTATTCAGAAGTGTACCTGCTATGTGAGCTTCTTTCACGAATACTCAAGAGCTGTCAATTTTACTTTATCAGTAAGACGACAGATGAAACAGAGCCAGAAGGTTAATAAGAGTTTAAGAGGAGTACAGAGTTACCTTGACAATTAAAGAATCTCCGGGAGGTAAATTACTCACACCCAGCCCTTACAACTCTCAAAATGGATCAGCAGTTACAAAAATTTGTGTACACAGTACAATAGAGCACTCTATTCTGCACTCTCAATAAAATTATTTATTTATTGCAGTTTTTGGTCTGGGCTGGGTTTGAACCCGCCACCTCTGGCATATGGGGCCAGCGCCTTCCTCCTTTGAGCCAATTATTTTAATCATTTTTGTAGGGCTAGTTAAAGCAGAATTTCTTCCATGATCCATTTAGGGAAAAAAAAAAAAAAGAAAAGAAAAGGAATTACTGTTGTGCAAACTCTTGCAGCCACAGTATATAGACAAAAAATATAACGTGGCGCAGAACTGTATGGCTTAGAGAGCAAAGCAAGAGAGTGTAAAGTGTGTGTGTGAGGGGGGAGTGGAGGAGGGGCAGGAGCCGGCTGAGATGCAGCTGGTTTCTGAAAGCTTTAGCTGGAGATTTACTAAATGAAAGAGCATGTGGTGGGGCTCCTGGGAGCTGGAGGGGGCAACCGGGTGTGCTGTAGGCCAGGCTGGCATGATTCAGATGACCTATAGTTTTAAAAATATCCCCTCTGAAGACTTCATAAAAGCCACTGTGCCGCTTGTTAGTGGGGACCATGATGGGATTTGTGCTAGACAACAATTCCCTTCTTGACCCACTGCCCTCGCCCTTCTTCAAACCATCATTGCATCTCACCTGGATCTCTATAATAGCTTCCCCACTTACAGTCCCTGCCTCTGCCCAGCAGGGTGGCCAGCCATCCCTTACGAGGGCAGTCACATCCGGCGTTCTCTGTACTCAGGACAGCACACGGCATCCTCACCACAGCTCTTCCCTTGCTTTCCAGCTTGATTCCCCATCACCCCTCCTCCTACCTTGCTCCGCCTTTATACCTTTCTTTACCCTGGTCCTCCCTCTGTTTCTTGAACACAATCTTGGCATTATATTGCCAAATGCACCAAATATCAGCTCCTCAAAAAGCCTCCTACAGTCTACTCAACACTGCCTATTGCCCTACTTTTGGACACTGTCACTGGACTATCTTTCGGTGGTCTCCAGGAGCTTCCCTCTGAAGTTACAGCACCTATTCCTTCTCTGTGCGCCTCCCCATCCCCAGAGCCCTCTGTGTCTCCAGTACTTGGGGCAGTCCCTGGTACACGGGCTGAGTCCAGTGGTTGCCACCAGGGGCTCCTGTGGCATTTCAGATGCCTGGAGCCACCAGTCTTCCTGGAGTAGGGAGAGGAAGCGAAATCTTCAGGAGGGTGCAGGTATTACGTCACCAGCTGATAACAATTAAACCACATGATTACAACCACACTGTCCCGAACATCTACTTAGCACCAGACACTGGACTGGACGTTTTATATATATTTCTTATATTTTAATGTCCTACCAACCCTATGAAGTTGTTAATTGTTATGCTACCCCCTTCCCATGCAGATTATATCAGGTATAAGTTAAATATCCTTGATCCCCAAATCCAAAATTGGAAATGCTCCAAACTCAGAAACTTTTTGAGTGCCATTAGATGCTCCAATGCTCACTGGAACATCTTGGATTTTGAATTTTCAGTTGCGGGATTTTCAGTTGAGTATAATGCAAATATTTCAAAATCCAGAGCACTCTGGTCCCAAGCATATCTGATAAGGGGATACTGCCCCTGTACTGAAAAATGATGTTCTAGACCCCAATCTGTGTCAGTTCAAAGTACCCAAATGTCACTCCGTACTTATGTGAGTCTGGAAAGGACAGGAAGCCGTTAAGAGTTCTTTACAAGGTGAATTCAGATGCTTGGACAACACTCTCGCCTTATTTCTCTACCACAGATTCAACCTGTAACATCACACTCTGCACTACCTCCCCTCACCCCATGAGAGCGGATGCTTCAGGGCGGGGAACAGGACAGTAAGTGATCTCAGCGAGGTTCTCCAGCTAGCAAGAGGCCCCCGTGCTTCCCGCTGGGAGGCGGTGGGCTCGGCTATCTCAGAACACAGCCTTTCCAGGCATCCTGGACTGTCTTCCGGAGAAGGCAGAGGCACATAAATGTAATCTAAGGTGCTATTATTCTGGCAAATGTGCTCTCATTCCGGACCAGATAAGTACTGTAGTCCATTAATATGATTTTGAAAATAGAATTATTATAATTGTTTTCTGGCAGACTGAAGTCTTTTATCTTTATGAGATGATAGCAATGTTTTAAAAGGATCATCATAGTGCTGCGTGATAATAATCAGTTATGATGTGTCATGCTTTGAAAGTTTTGAAAATACTTTGATACAAAATGTAAGGTTTGATCATAATAGTGGTCCACTGAGGTATGTGGGATGGTAATTATTTGCCAGATTTTGCAGTAGGAGAAACTGAGGTCTAGGCAATTAAATAGCATCATCCCAGGCTTCAAGGTAATCAGGTCAGGGCAGCTCCAAAAGTGAGGAGTCCAGGTGGTGGGTGTTCTTTAAATAAGCCATTTCTGCAGATCTAGCAGAGGAAACCAGCAGGGATTCTACACAAGATCTGAGCTGTGTGTGCTTGTGTGGGTGGGAATGGTGGATTCCACTATGTCTGTGGCTCTTAGGGAATAAAAATCATTTTAGAATCATGGCCACATTACAAATCCTTAACCAAGTCCTAAGTGCTAAGCATTGTCATCTGTTCCATGTCACACTGTGACACTTAAATCACAGTGTCACACAAACTACCAAGACTCCAAGCTTCCCAATGAAGACACGCGATATATATAGAAAGAATGTTCTACAAAGCTCTTCCATATCTATTTTCTCATCTCATGTGGGTTTTTTTCTTGTCCTCTCCAAAAATAATGCTCTTATGGGTTTGTACGGCTGCTGTCTGTGTCTTAATGAATTATAGGAGTCCGTTTTATGGTTTGAGGAACAGGCATCTCTGACAGGGATTCCACCAGCAGCCACCTCTCCCTCAAGTCTCATCTCAGGACAAGACAGAAGGGGGCCGGCAGCAACTTCTTCATCAATGGTGCACTTTTTGTTCCTTCCCCTTTCCCATCTCTGTCCTAGTGGCTCACAAGGCTCCGCGCCTGACCTTTTTCTTCTGATTATTGACAAAAGTCTACGGTAGAGGCAGAGGTGTTGGCACATCTCCCAGCGTTCAGCAAAAGGCAAAAGCTGCCATCCAGTCTTGCTCTGCACCGAACGGACCAGAAATCTCCAAGTGCTGGACACACCAGCCCCAGAGAAAAGGCTTCATTTTCAACCCCACTGTTCAAATACACTGCATTGCAGTTCTAGTTTATGCTGAAGGGTAAAGAAGTTTAGTAAAAGGCACTTTTGATGAATTCCAGTTCTCTCTCTGAGCTTACCTCCAGAAAATGTTCTGCCTGCTGTTCTCGATCCAATTTCCTTGAAGTCGTGGTAATCAGACCTGTGTAGAAATGAGAATTATTTGACGTTTTTAAATATCTAGGGCAGGTAGCTTACTGAGCACTGGAAATAAGTCCAGTTATTGTGATGGGGAACAGTAACTTTCCAAATAATCCCTGGTGACAATCAAAAATGGTCTCAGGAATTATTCTTAACAGAAAATACAATTTACAAAGAAAACCTGAAAAAAATTGTTTCAGCTCAGCTTACCATAGTTGAGGTATTGTAATCACTTTAGGGATATAAACACTCACTAAAGTACCATTGTTTTCCTGATAATGAAGAGTGTCAATGATTCATTTACATATGACTAAAAGTCTACAGTAGAACCTTATTAAAGATTTTAGAGTTCTTGAACAATTAATAGGTTGTTTATGCTGATTAGATTTAGGCTAGACCAGCACTTTCTTATTTGACTTTTATACATTTATATAATTTTTGTTATGGGTGAAAAAGAAGGCTATTTCTGCAATAACTGCTTGTATATGTAATTATTTCATATTTAATCACTCTTACACAGCAAAGACCTCATATTCCGACTTCATCATTTTGTTTTCTGTGTTTGAATCTTCATATGAAATAAGCTCCATGTGGAAAATATTATATCCTTCTACCTTTTCTTCCAACAATGTTCTTCATAAATGAATCACCCCTTTGAGTATAAAGACAAAGAAAAGAAAACGAGAAAACAAAACCTTCAAGGCCTCCAAGCTTATTGCACCAATTTGTCTTTTGCAGGTTTTATTATTCATATTGTCAAATGGCAATTAGGAGGTCAAATTTATTTCTCATTTCTCAATTCCACAACGTCCCTGAAGAGAATACAGGTTGGAATGCTTCACGGTATTTTCTGATAGACAGGGAAAGAACAGAGAAAAACATGAAAAGCTTGCTCCTGATGCTGTGAGGCAGGTGAAATATAGAAAAGGTATTTCACCAGGGTTGATGGAGAAGCTCTTGACCACTAGCTTCTGTTTCATATAGAAATGGTGGGTGGGAGTCCACGGAGCTTAGACAATGCCGACAAGAGATCAGCGGAGTTAAATGGCTCTCCATGGCCCTCACAATAATTTCTCACTCCGGGTGGCATGGCTGGGGACAAGGCTGCCCCAGGCCCCTCCACCTCACTCTCCCCAGGGGAGGGAAACCTGTGTCTCTACTGCTCAAATGATCCGCCTGTCCATGAATTCATTCTGAAATGTGGCCCCTCCCCATGGCTCACCCACAGATTTTCCTGCTCTTTTCTATTATTTTTTATTATAAATTGACAAATTATATGTATTTATGGGTACCAAGTGATATTAAGATGGATGAGTACCATGTGGAATAATTAAATCAAGCAAATTAATAAATCCATCACATTAAATACTTATTTTTTGTGGGGAGGACAATCGAAATTTACTCTTCTAGCTATTTTGAAATGTTACCGTGTACTATTATTAGCTATATTCGCTACACTATGCAACAATAAGTTAAGCTAGAATTTGTAGATTCAGCTTAAGAGTCAGTCTTTACTGGCCCCCTTTAATAACAGGGTTAGATGGCCATTAGATTTGTCCCCTCCATAGCCAGTACACTCCATCACCGCTCCTCACCCTATACCAGAATCCTTTGTGCACATGTCTATAATTTCCCGCTAGACAAACTGACAGGTGTCTTCATGGGAAGGGCCTGTCTTCTGATTCTGAGCCTCTGGTGCCCACCTAGTTCCCTGCCTAGAGCAAAGAATAGGAACTCATTAACACTCATCTATAGAAAGTTGCTGCGGAAGAGATCAATTATGTTCTAATCTTCGGTTTCGCTATAGACCTGGAATGTGTTCCTTTAGGAGAGTATTATTTTGTGTGCAGAGCATGTATTTGTGGGTGAGTGTGACATTTGCATTTATTTAAAACCATTTAAAGCTATTCTCTGTATAAATGGAGCTATGTCAGGGACTCTTGGATATACAGCCCTACTGTCAGAAATCCTGGGATTATGGAAGGAAGATTGCCAAGCTATTTCAAGCGAGAGGATTAGTGACTTCCCTTCCCTAGCTGACCATCAAAATCACCCGGAAACTAACAACGTGGATTTTGATTTTCCACACCAACTCTCGTTTGGTGTATCAGAATGTGCTGGGATAAGGGCTGAGATGTTCCTCTGAGTCTAAGAGAAAGACATTTTCTAATTCTTCTGTCTTTGCGTTATTGAATTCCTCTGTCTTTTGTTGCATCTCATTCTGACTTTTATTGACATTAACTTCTCTGCCTGACATGCCCTGGAATGAACTACACTGAACTGTCCTTAGGCTCAAGAGTGTGTGTGGGACGCTCGAGGCAGCACCAAGGCAGGATGCCCACCTTTGCCCCTACCCTGAATCCTTCACTATCTACCTAACAAACTTGTGAGAGCACTGGTGGGGACATGGCTCTCTGATTCGCGCTTTAGATGGGTGAACGTTACTGTATGTAAATGATATACCAAAAGGCTGCACAAATCAGTAGAACATCAGAAATCCTGACTTTCAGGTTGTAACAAGTCTTTCACGTTTGGAAAAGGCAGACACTTAAAAATACTTGAATGAATGAACGAGTGAGTTTAGGAATCAGGCATGAAGAAGGTTGGAATGAGTAGAGTGATAGGTTCGCCTATGGGAATCTGGAACATGGAAACTGAACTTTTTGAATTAAAGCAACACTTGCTAGTTATTCATACTGAAAAAATACATCTTGCTATCAAGCCAGGGCTAAACCAAGAAGGAGCAAAAGCTTTCTTCCTTCTCCAGGTACTTAGGATGAACTATTCAGAGCACCTCAGTAGCACTGCCATTCTTGACAGTCAGAAAAGGAAACAGTGGGCCGTCCTTTACAGACTAGAGGAATGAGTTAGAACTCCCAAGGCTGCATCTTCATTCTTGACTACTAATCTGTAGCTGAACGCATTTGTATCCCAAAACAGAGATGAAGATTAAACAGAGGAACCTCCTTTTCCGATCACTCTGATTCACCCCCGTGGAAGGCAACCCCATCTACAATCTATGCAAGAGACAGGCACAGCCATCACACGTGTGACTGTAGACCCACTGGGCACAGTACATTGAGGACTCACGTGATGAAATTGAATATCAAAGATAACTCATAGGCAAGCATTTGAATGTGGTTTGGAGATATAAACAAACACATCATTTGATATAATTACATATGCAAACCTTCAATTTAGGAGGGGAATTATGCCAGTGCTAAGTGAATGATACTCAGGAAGGGGGGAGGGGAGCATGTGGGGGAACCAGGCAATCACTGTAAGAATGGCTGCTTTTTAATTTTTTCTTATGGTGGTAGGAATATCTAAAGAATTCTCTCTCTGAGAAACAGCCTGAGCACAAAAATGTGGCCACCTATTCAAAAGAGAATTCAAAATGTTCTAAGTAGTTGTGGCCGGAGAAGCGACACTCAGATGGATGACATGTTTCCTGTGATTTCCTCCCCATGGGGGTCCTGGGCCGTAGCTGTGCAGCCTACCGCCATGACAGTCACATTTTCTGTAAGTGCTACTTGAAGAAGTGTCTTAGCTGTTAGACCTTAGAAGGTCTTAGCTGTTTCAGCAGAATTCCCCAAGACTGCATTCAGTATTAAAAAAACAACTAGAATTATCAGCCCTGTGAACTGCAATTCGTTCTTGCTGTCTGTGTTTTATATCCCATTTCCTCTGCCTACCATCTCTCCGTGTCCACCCACAGAGATCTGAGAAACCCCTCACCATCCCTCCGGATAGCTGAGGCGAAGCCTTCTAAGACTTTTCTAGTGTATCCTATTGCATGGAGCTCAGCTCTTGTCTGGGTCTCCTTCTGGACCACAGTTTTGGAAGATGAAGCCTTAGGGGAGCTCCCCAGTGAAGCTCAACCACCTAGATCAGTGCCAGCCACATTTGTTGAATAAAAAACTACTCTTGCAACACATATTTTTCTGTAATTATTTGTTAAAGAGTCAGCCCTCCTTAATAGGACACAGCAAAAGGGCAGTGAGTAGACCTTACTCATTTTGTGTTGTTTAACACAGAGAGGCCGGCACATTGCAGGTACCAAGCCAGACTTGTCTGAATGAGGGTGCGGTGAATGCCGTCTTCCAGAACTCTCATTCAGAGGCAAGCCTGACAGGCAAACTAATCACTCTAATCATAACTAATCATTCCTAAACTCACTCATCATGGTCCCAACACATTGAGAGAGTTTTACATGGTGAATGCTCTCCTACATCGTTTGAATAATTTTTAAAGTTTTCCCAGTTTTTGGAGGTCATTCAAGAAATTCTTCATAGTCTTTAAAAAGAATTTAAGTTGCTGATTAAATGTTGTTTTTTTGAGACAGATTTTTACTCTGTCACCCTTGGTAGAGTGCTGTGGTATCACAACTCATAGCAACCTCAAACTCTTGGATCCTCCCCGGAACCCCCTCCCCAGTAGCTGGGACTACAGGTGCCCACCACAACGCCCGGCTACTGTTTTTAGTGATGAGTCTTGCTCTGGCTCAGGCTGGTCTCGAACTCATAAGCTCAGGCAATCCACCTGCCTCAGCCTCCCAGAGAGTTAGGATTACAGTGAGAGCCACTGCACTCAGCCTGATTAAAAGTTTTTAATCTTATGAACAAGGGTGCTATGGCCATTCTGGGGTTTCCCCGAATCTTAATTTCTACCTAAGTTAAGAAGAAACGTAGGCAAACAGCAGCAGCACCCAGCGTTTATCAGTAGTGACTATGTGACAGGGACCACACCAAATAATTCATACACACGCTGTCATTCCATCTCACGGTAGCTCAGATATCATATAGAATAAGCGCACACATTACTTTTTTTAAAAACAGACATAATACACATCTTCACTCCAATTTTAATTTTTCCTCTGACCCTGACATTTCAGGAAAATGGGGAACAACTTTAATGACACTTACAGGAAGAAACGAACTAACTTTTCCAAGGTCACCAATGACTGTGCCATGATTCAAACCCAGGAACTCTGATTCTGAATCTGCTTCACTGTCTCTCTAGTGAGAGATGTGAGATGTTGGCAAAGCCCCCGCCTAGGACCCAGGAGAACCAGGTCCCAGCACAGGCTCCACTAGTGAGTGGGTGTGAGCCCACAGGGAATCACATCTTTTCCCCTGGCCCCAGTTTTTTCCTCTAGTGATGTCTTAAAACCTCTTTTCAGTGTGATGAGTCTACGATAATATAAAACACGTTATTAGGAGATCATTCTTCTTCTTCCTTGCCTGCTCTCTCATTTGAGTTCTCTTTCTCCTCCACGTCCTGAGCCCTGCTGTGCAAGGCCTGGGTGAGTCACTGACCAGGAACAGCAGTTGCTGAATTGTGGTTTATATTTATCCACAGAATAGACAGAAAATTAAATGTGCATATGCTTAATTCTCAAAAGGAGGACAGTAAAGAGATCAGTTAACTATTAAATATGTGCTTTGAAGTAGAGGAAAAAAACCACACCATGGTTATTCCCACATTTATTATTCCTTCCACAAGCTTCTGACTTCTGGAACCTCTGTTTCCACCTCTTTAAGCCCAATAAGGAGCTGTAAAGTGCTCCCCGGAGTTTTTACACATAGACAGACAGCTGTGCACTGAACTTGGAGAGAAATGAAATGGATGCAACGTTAATGCAAATTTCAGGATTAGAAGAAAAATTAAAATTGAAGTGAAGACATGTAACAAGAAAACAAATAACTGAGTAATAATGTGTGTTCTTACACTATATGATATTACTTTGAAAAGAAAAGCAACCAGGAAGCAAAATAATATATGAAAACTAGAACATCAGCTCTAAGGGAGTTAAAAAAAGGATTCTGGGAAATGGCCCCATGAGGCATGCTTCTTAAGTGAGGGCTGTTCCATCAGGTATGAAGACTTGAAGTTGCTCAATTGAACATGCAGAGCTACTCTACTATTAAATTTTCTTAAGACAATTTGACAGAGGAAATCACCCATGGAGCCTAAGTTTGCAACTTGGACTTTTCTTTACCAATAGTGATTTCCAAGATACTAATAGTAGAAGCTTTAAAACTATAAAAGCGAAGGGGCATTTTAAACCGAAGTGTGAAGATGCTGTGGGTCAAACATGGTTTATAGCCGTTGGTTTCCTGTAATAGATACACCTCATTTCTTTCTCCGCGAGCCAAAGGATGGCATTTACGAAGTCTGCCGCAGCAACATGGATCTCTCAGGCAGCGGTCCTCTGCCAGAAACACGTTTCCCGGGGATTCGGAACTCTGCAGCCGCTACAGGTAGCAAAGGGAGCAAGTGCGGGAAAGCGGGAACGTGTTGATGTTGGCACAGACCTTGCAACTTCCCTTGAGGCCTAGTTGACAGATGGAGCTGCCTGCAGCCTGGAGGGAGACGCCACAGCCCAAGCCAGCTCCGCTTCCTGGCTGTACTACTCATTATAAACGCGATGGATGAGGTCAAGTGCGTGGTCATGAGAGTGAAGGATCCAGGGGGAGCAGTGAGGTGGTCTGGTGCACATCCTCTCTAAGGCCTCTCCTCGAAGGCATAGCCCTTCCTAGACACGGCAGTCCTGTCACACACGCCCACATACGTGTGCATACACCTGCTCGCTTGCATATGGTCAGGACCAAAGATGCTGTGTGTGTGAATTTTGCCGGAATACCTGGATACTTCCCAGCCCATCTGTTCTTCCCTCAGCTCCTCTCTTCATCACCGTCCCTCCCGATCACACAGAGCCCTTCGCCTCTGCTTTCTGATCCAGCCTAGATAAGGAGGCATTTATGCACCTGAGAAGTCTCTAGGCTATTAAGCCAAACCTTGAATACCATATTCGATTTCTTCAGAGAAATTAAGCTGCAGATGGTGAACCAATATTAAGGATGTCGTAGGAAATGATGCCATCGTAGGTGCCATTCACATACCACCCATGTGTGTGCTCAGATGTGCAATATGGCACACTTCTCTCCCTTTCTCTTTCTGCCAAATGTTTTTTGCATAATTCTGAATATTGGATAATCAAAATAACGAAGCAGAAATGGCTAGAAATCTAAATCCACTATATAGATGGCTCTTCGAGATTATCCAGTCTGGGTAACACTGTAGTGCTCTGGTGAACCAGAGCTCAGGCTCTGCAATCAGACTGCCTGGCCTCTTCCCAGGCCCACTCCTGGGCAGCTGCACATCTTTGGACAAGTTACTTAGCTTCATAAAACGCTGCTTATTAAATTAAATAATCAATGTGAAATGCTTATCGTGGTTCCTGGAACATACTAAATGCCCAGGTACTAGTGCTCTTATTAACAGCTCCAACATTAATGCCTGGAGCATCATCTGTGTTCAGTGGTCTGATCTTGGTTTCTTGCAACTCGAGATTCCCCTCAAATATTTCTAAGCACCAAGCAATGAAAATGATAAAATGGCTGCAGCTCACCCTGTCATCTGACAGGTAAGAAATTCAGGCTCACAGTTTAAGGAAGTTGCTCAAAGACATATTGATAAGAACCCTTCATCCATGCCTTGTTAGGTTTTGTTGAAAGGATAATAGTGCATATACCCTCGTTACTCAGAGTGGAGTATGCATTAGCATCATGGGCCCTACCTGGGAATTGGTTAGAAAAGCAGGCTTCTCCCAGATCTAAGTGAGTTGTATGCACAATAATTAATTTTAAAACACTTGGTTATAGATCATGCTTTTTAAATTTTTTTTTTTATTTTTTGTAGTTTTTGGCCAGGGCTGGGCCTGAACCCATCACCTCCACCATATGGGGCTGGCACCCTACTCCTTTGAGCCACAGGCGCTGCCCAGATCATGCTTGGTTTTTAATTATGGTCGTGCACTGGAATTACTGGGGAGTTTTTAACAATACTAATGATGTCAGGGTCTCACACCCAGAAATTCTGAGTTATTTCATCTGGGTTGAGCCTAGGCATGAGAAGTTTTAAAAAACGTTCTTCTAGGTGAGTCCAATATTTCAGTCAGGAGTGAGAATCACTGTGTATATCATTCTCCTGGATGATGCAGGTTATGGTAATTAGTTATTTTGGTTGATATAAATGGTCTAGTTTTCCTACCATCAAAAATATTAACTTTTGGCTTGGTGCCTATAGCTCAGTGGTCAGGGTGCAGGCCGCATATGGTGTGGTGGATTTGAATCCAGCCCGGGGCCTGCCAAACCACATTGACAACTGCAACCAAAAAATAGCTGGGCGTTGTGATGGGCGCCTGTAGTCCTAACTACTTGGGAGGCTGAGGTAAGAGAATCGCTTAAGCCCAAAGACTCGGAGGTTGCTGTGAGCTGTGATGCTACAGCACTCTACCTAGGGTGACATAGTGAGATTCTGTCTCAAAAAAAAAAAAATCAACTTTATAAATAAAATAATTTAAAGGCTAATAAAACAGGAGCACAAGGAACTTGGTCCCTTGTATGTCCCCATCTGATTCCTGCAAAGTTCTGTTCTGAATCCTCCCAGCCAAGCACTACTCTCTCCTTTGGTAGATAAGCCAGTAGACATGGCCATTGGGTGGCCACGTCCTTGTTAACTGCACCCCCTGCTGCCTGTGTTCCCTTATTACAGGCTTAGCTCCAGTTTCACTTCTTCGCTTGCACATATTTTCTTTTGCTGCCTGTAGCACGACATCTCACTCAGCCCCCACTGGCCCCAATCTCCTAGCAGAGGTGAAACCCCACTGGCATGGTGGGGGTCCCTGTTCCCTGAAAATGCACATGTGGACACTCGGGTATTGGGCAAAGTAGAGAGACAGTGAGTCCACACACTTCCCTCAGGGAACTGGCGACTCAGGGAGGGAGGGAACTCCTACAGGAGTAACGGGCACGACGGGTCACCTCACACACATGCAAGGCAGCTCCGAGTGTCCTATAGAAAGATGAATGCTGAAGTCTGCAATTGGAAAAGATAAAGGAATGAGTTGAATTTGTACTGGCCTTCCGTGGTTAATAAGAATCTGATAGAGAGCTGGAAAAAGTTAAAATGTCAAATCACCATGTGAGATTTATGGGGCAGAAGCATAATGAAAAAGGTGAAATACCCTGGCTCTGCTTTTGTTTTCTTTTCATTTTATTTCTTAGACAGGGTCTCACTCTTGTCATGTGGGCTAGAGTGCAGCGGTGTCAACATAGCTCACTGCAACCTCAAATCCTGGGCTCAAGTGATTCTCCTGCCGGAACTACAGGCGCACACACACCAGGATGCCGAGCTAATTTTCTATTTTTAGTAGAGACAGGTGTCTTGCTCTTGCTCAGGTTGGTCTTGAACTCCAGGCCTTGAGGAATCCTCCTGCCTCAGCTTGCTAGCTGCCAGAGTGCTGGAATTACAAGTGTGACCCACGTGCATGGCTCTGCTATTTTATAAGTATATACATAAGGATAAGTTATATAACGTCTCTGATCTCAGTCTTATTATCTCTAAAATGGGGGTGGAGCGAGGCTTTGTTGGAAACAATACAGATGAAGTGCTAGGCACGCTGCTTTGCAATTTAGCAGATGCTGTTTAAAAGATAGAAAGTCTAGGGGCGGTGCCTGTGGCTCAACGGAGTAGGGTGCCGGCCCCATATGCTGGAGGTGGTGGGTTCAAACCCAGCCTTAGCCAAAAACTGCAAAAAAAAATAGATTCTATAAAAAGCAGTGCATTATATATATTTTTAAATTAAAAACCTAAAAGCAATGAGGTGCTATTCCTAACTGCATTCAAAAGGAAAAACACCATTTACTCTAGATTGGTCACCCTCTATATTGTCTAAACATTTAATAACCAGGCAACTAAAAGTTGAAGCTGCCTTCTGTTTATTCAAATAAACACTATAAAGTCCTTTAATTCCTGCTACACTCCAGAGGTGTGAAAACAACCACTGCACCCCTCCCTTAAAAATCATTTCACTGAAAATAATTTGTTTCTACATCTGTTTTCATGTGACAGATAAAATCAAGCAGGATGGATAAAGTGCAAATTACTCAGAGAATGTGCAATGTCTTGAAAATGCACATGTGCTTTGTAGGAATGCAATTCTTTAAGGTCGTCTTTGTTCTATAATTTATCCAAGACCTCTTGGGTAACAGCAATGCTTTGAAACCCAATTAAAAAAATGTTGGAAAAACATCACTTGTTAGAGAAAGCTTTGAATGTTATCAGAAGGTGGGTAACAATTTTAAAAAGATACCATATGTCTTCCAGTTAATTTTCACATAATTCGAACCTTTTCTTTTGTCCTCACAGTATAAAGCCTCGTTATTTTTCATTCCACCTATCTGAGAATTTGTAGTATTTCCATGGCTGGTTTGGGGTTTACCTTTGTACTACTTAGGTAAATTAACAGGATGGGAAGTTCTCAGGGGAATATTTAATGTACTCAAGACAAACCATTTGCAAAGCACTTTAATTTTAACAACCACCATTTTGATGTTCTAATTGCAAACAGCCTATGTAACTATTCATTAGAATCTGTCCAAGCACGGCTTTTGTTTGGCAACATGATGTTAATAGTAGCATTAACCTTATGTGTTTATTTGAAAGCAGTAAACGTGTGTTTCCAGAAATATCCTAGAATCCACATATTCAACACTATAAAGTTCTCCTCAATCAGATCCTGAATTAGTGGGATTTCACTGTCTTACTTTTCTTTGGAAAGAACTGCCACCTCTCACAAGAATGATGAAATTTGTGCTTAATCATTTATCAACATTGACATTTCATGCAAATCTTCAAAAACGTCACGTGCCTTAGTTTCTTTCTCTGTAACGCAGCAATGATTTTTTAACAGGTGGAAGTAACCTCTTCTTCATTAAGGGAAACATACAACATTTTTTTCCCCACACAAACATAAGTGGAAATAAGAGGGGGGTTAGTGTTATTCATAACTCCTCAGAAAAGACGCTGGATTAATTTAGGGCAGCGGTTCTCAACCTGTGGGTCACGGCCCCTTTGAACCTTTGTATTAGAGGTTCACAGCATTAGGAAGGTTGAGAACCACTGATTTAGGGGAAAAGAATTGTATTCTTCTGCTCTTTTGCAGAGAACTTTATAAACAATTGCATTATGTCATTTTGTATTCTGTTTGCATGTTTGTTTTCTTTAACAGACTGTGACCCCTCCAGGGCAACTACGATTTATTCACTTAATATTCATTAAAGGAATACCTTTTAAGAGCCTGGACTAATCTTCGTATCTTTCATGCTTAAGACAGAGCCTGGCATATGAAGAGTGATCAATAAATATTGGTTCATTGAATGAGTCAACAATCCTAATGATATATAATATATAATAACAATAATTCAGTATTATATAATAATAATAAAATGTGTATAAGTGTGTGTGCACACAAACACAGTTACCCCCATCCAGAGGTGGGAATTGTCCATATATGTAGGAATATTCACTTAGCATTTATATTATTAGCTTTTCAAAGCTTCATGTCTTTTGAGAAAAGCTTCCACATAAATTCAAAACGAATTATATGCTGTGATGATTATTGTTTTGGGTTTTTAACACAAAATGTTACAGGTTCATAAAAAGCCATGCTTTTTTGTATCATGGCAGCCAGTCTGCAGTCTGGGTGGTTAATTGGGGTTAATGGGGGGAAATGGCAGATTGCCAATTCTAATGAGTTCTTAACACTTCCTAATATGTATTTTATTTCTCTTTTGCTTTTACTTTTCGTTTAACTAAATTATGTTATTTATCCAAGAATTTGTCACATATAAGTAGAGATCCTGTCAGAGAGGGCTCGATCCATATTTTGTTACTCCAAAATAAATTTTTTTTTCCCAATGGGGAAGAAAGAAAAAAACCCCTAGAAAGGAGGTGGTTGCAAAAATAGCCAGTCTCTGATTTCTCTAGGTCCACAAAGCACTCCACGGCGAATATCAAAATGGGGGATGAGTCAAAAGACCATGTAGGGTCACACTCCCTGGCTGGAGTCTGATGAATTAATCCTTCCAAAATACTACCAAGAATCTAGCCAGAGCGTGCTAATGGGGCCCACCAGCTGTGTCTCGTCAAAAGGGGGAGTCAGGTGGTATTTAGTTTCTTGTTCAAACAGACCAAAAGGACTAGAAGTCAAATTAGAAAATAGTGGAGCGAGTCAGTAAAGCTGCTAAAGAAAGAGAGAACAGGAAATATGGGGTCTGTAGAATAGGGGCTGGCACGGGGGGGTGGCCCCAAACTCTGGCATGGCATCTGTATCTGTACCTACGTCTTGTTTATTACATATTTGTCCACAAAATCAACAGGAGTACATGTCATTTATTGAGTGTTACCTTACTAAGTGACCAGGTCTGTCTGACTCCTAAATTTGTGTCCTTACCTAGCAGTAGATTGTAACTACGGCATGCGCTCGGCTTTCCTTTACTGGTTACCTTGGTAGACGTACCAGAAGGTGGTTCAGGATTTCCTCCTATTTCAGACATAGGAACAGTGATGGCAGAGCTGGGGTGGGCACATCCTCTGAAGGTT
Organism: Perodicticus potto; assembly: GCA_963574655.1. Lineage (NCBI taxonomy): Eukaryota > Metazoa > Chordata > Mammalia > Primates > Lorisidae > Perodicticus > Perodicticus potto. The sequence continues at coordinate 83,285 of CAUYRH010148557.1, read as the reverse complement.
TAAAATTAAGGACGGCAGCTGGCGTGGGTCTGCAGGGCGCTCGTGCTCAGGTTTCTCTGCTCTTTCCTCAGGTCTTTACTTACCATCCCAGCATTGACCTCCCAGTCCAGCAAAGGTCCCAGGAGTTTGGTTGCAAATGTTTCTTTCATATTTTTAGCAGCTTTCTTTGGGGCTAAAGGTTTTTAACGGGTAGGTACACAGGAGGTACCCATTTAAAAACCAATCAGCCCAATGAACACACAAGGCGATGCAAAGATACTCTTTGCATCCTCTTTGTTCTCACTCCGGCAAATTCAGTATCTCCTGAACAAATCGGCTGTGCCTAGAGCCTGAGAGTGGATTTTTAAACCATTCACAACACTGTGAGTCCCTCATTCTGAGTGAGAACGAGCTCAGTGTAATTAGTGGATAATTAGGACTTGTTCATGTCAATGCTCCGTGTCAGGGAACGGGGTCCTGGTTTAGCATCCACTCAACAAGATTATTTAATTTTGCTGTAATTTTAATTCTTTTGAATCACATTCATGCCCTGGCACTAGGAAATCCGGGACTCAGGCTGGTTCAACTGAGGTTTGAAATTGCGTTAATAGGTTTCATTTTTATAGCAGAAAAGAAAGTTGTTGGAAGGTTTTGCATTACGCTGAAGTGGCCTTCTACACTCTCATTGGCCACACTGGGCTTGGGGTTTTTAAATATCATAGGAACTACAATGCCGGCCCCGCTGCTGGTTCAGCATGGGGATACTTTAGAGAATGCTGAGAGTAATAGGGAACTAGCAGTGGATAAGTAATTACAGTTGTGTGGTTGAAAGACGAGGTGAAATTATGCAAAAAGGCAACACAGGGCACCAAGGCATCAGCCTTTAACATCACCTGGGGGTGCAGGGAAGTCTTTCTAGTAAAGGGTCTCAAGGTGAGACAAATAGAAGTTTGTCAGGTAGACAAGGAGGAGAAGCACCTTTCGCCATGGTCCCATGGAAAGGAAAAAGGCACACAGGCCAGTGACTGTTCCTGAGCTACTTCAGGAGACCTCAGGGGGAACTGGGAAATGTTGCTTTATGTTGGGAATGAAAGGAAAGTAAAGTCATTATTCTCAGGGCGTGCAATGAATCAGCTCTGCAAGGGGCTCCCTTAATTTTTAACATGGAAGTGATTTTAGACATTATTAAACAGCATTATAGGTTTCAATGGGAGAAGTCCCCTCTTGATGCCTGTCAGCCTCAGAGTAAAGGGATCAAGACTACAGTAGAAGAAAATACTGGACCTCACATGTGATCGATGGGGGTGCTAGGAGCATGCTAGTCAGACACCGGGCATTTAGCATTTCCTTCCTCCCTCCCTGGTCCTCCTTGTAGAAGCCGCCCATTTGTAAGGTGACCAACCATCCCCATCTGCCTAAGACTATCTCAGTTTCATCATTTCGAGTTTCAAACTATATCTCAAGAAATCCCTCTGTGTTGGGCACACAGGGGTGCTTGGTCACCCCAGTTTCGAATCACAGACAAATACCTATTGTCTTTCATTACCTTTTCAACCTTAGAGTATCTGGGTTGGGCCCACGTGTCGTGACCACATTTACGACCTTGCCCTGGTACCCACAGAGGAAAGGAAGGCCCAGAGAGGAGCGGAGACTTGTCAGACTCATTTGCACAGACCTTTGCTCCAGTTAGGTAAAGCCCCTGCTGTAAACACTCAGAACTCCGTTAGGATTTCTTTTGTCTTTCTCATAGACTGGCACATTTCTAAAAGCTCCTTGCAGATTTTTGCTAACAAGGGATGAAATGAAATTTTCTGAGTGTTCCCTATGTGTCAGGCAATCTGCTGAGAACTTTTATGAGCAGAATATCACTTAATCCTCATAATAATTCCAAGTTCCTAAGATGCCTAATACTATTATTAGCCCCATTTTGTAGATGAGATCAACTCTTAGCAAGACCAAGTAGCTTGCCAGAGGTTTTGAGTAGGTGATAGAGATTTGAAACTCAATCTTCTGTCTCCAGAATCCTTATTCTTAAGCACGAGGACATAAGACTCTTCTTCTTTTTAAATTTTATCTTCCACTATTTTTATAAAGTTACTCCATCACTTAAGCAAAATCCTTGAAAACGCTAGCGCTGGTTTTCTCATCTTCAACTTTATCCTGTTCTTCCTCCCTCCCATTCATTCTTACATTCACTGGAAAAGCGCCCTCAGTGAGGAGTTCTACTTGCTTTTTGGTGCCCAGTGGGTTTGGGGGCCACCGTCCTTCTCCCTCCTACTTTGATACTGTTTCAAGATAGTGAGAATTTGATATGCTGACTGTTTTTGGTGTAAGCCATTGAGCTGCTATAGCATCAATCCAGTTAAACATCATGTGGGCTCCTGCTCACTGAGGGGAGATCTCGAAGGGGTCCCAACGCCATGCTTCTTTTAAGGAATTGGCCAAGACTTGTGCCATTTGGATTTCTGCTACTTCTTTCCGAGTTTTCTCTGCTTCTTCTTTCCAAGTTATGGCCTCTGCCTCTGCCTCTTCCTCTTACTAAACTCTTTCTTTTGAAAGCAAAGGTTTCATATCTAAAACACATTCTGCTCAATTCACCAAAGTATTAATAGTTTATCACCAGGTTGTAGCTGCTCTGAAATTCTTCCAATTCTTTGATTATATAAAGCTTCTTCCTACCTCATGGCTCTTCCTTGACCAGCCAATATTCTCCTCCCCTCTGTCTTTATCCAGATATCTGCATGGCTAGTTCCTTCTTTGTCAAACAGACCCCATTTCAAATATCACTTCAAGACAACCCTTCCCTTCTCTGATGACTCCACCTAACGTCTCCCTTACCTGGTTTTATTTCCTCCCGACCCATCTGTCAGAAATTACCCTGTATGCACCTTTGTTCACTTATCTGTTGTCTAGCTCCTCTAGAAGGTAAGGCAGGAAAACCTTCCGCTTCCTCTGTCATGGGCTTGAATTGCCGTATTTGTGGTCCCTAGCAGTGCTGTGGCACACAGTAGGGCCTCAGCAGTAACTGTTGGATGAAAGAATGAATGTCTCAATATTGCCAAAGGCCTCTTGTCTTTACAAGTAAATATTTTACAGGCTTTTTGTCCTATTTGGGTGTTCACAGTGAACATGTTCACCACCTGAAAGTGTCTAGATGCTCTCCACCAGGGAGCTTGCCTGGAGGACAGCGGAGGGGAGTCAGAAGGACCCAGGTTCAGTGCCAAGTCTCCCTGCTTCCCAGAAGAATGACCTTGGGCATGTGACTCCAACTTTGTGAGCTTTAGCTTCTCACCCGAACAGTGGGAATCCTTCCGTCTCCCTCCTGGGACCACAGTGGCTATGAACCCAGGCGAGACGTGAAAAAGCTCCCGCACTGTAACAGTGTTCAGTGTGGTTCTTGCCCTTCCCCTCCATCATTACTAAGTCTATTTGACTTTTACAATTTCACATAACTACCCGATTGTAAACAATTTATACCAAAAATTAAATTATTAATTTGAAAATACAGATCTTGGAATATATTCACCAAAACCTCAGAACTCTCTATTCTTTTTCAAAAACCCAGGAGACTTAAGGGACCTACTCTCAGAAAAGGTCATTTCTAGAAGTTTGGTCATAGCGATGCCTCAAGGTCAGAATCTTTGCTATGGGTTGAGTGCGTCCTCCAAAGAGCACGTGTTGAAAACTTAATCCCCAAAGTAATAGTATCAGGAAGTAAAGCCTAATGAGAGGTGTTTAGGTCATGAGAGCTCCACCCTCGTGAATGAATTAATGCTGACCGAAAGGGACTTGAGGCCATGAGTCCAATCTCTTGCTTTCTCTCAAGCTGTCTTGCCTGTCGGCCTTATGCCAGGGGTTAACGCAGCAAGAAGGCCCTTACCAGAGGTGGACCCCTAAACCATGGACTTCTCATCTTCCAGAACTGTTGAGAAATAAATCTCTTTTCTTTATAAATGACTCAGTCTCAGGTATTCTGTTATAGCAGCACCAAATGAACTTAGACAACCCTGCTGGCAGGAAATTCCAGGGAGATGGATGTAACTTCTACTATCAGACAAAAGAGGTCAGTGCGAAGGTTGAAAGATCTAATCTCATTTGTGTCAACAGACTGGATTCAAATCTCAGAGTTCATTTTAGTCTCCTGGAAATGAAATTATCAGGACAGCTCTCTGCTCTTCTGGGCAAGCATCTATTACTCATAGATACCTTTGGCTCAGGTATATTCTTCTATCTGTATAAATGGGGATGTTCTGTGGATGTTCATGGATAGAAGTTTCTAGCTATCTCATTTCTTCTACTCTGCCTCTGTTTTTGGTAAGGGTGTTAGTGGATTTGGATAAGAAAGACTGTATTGGAAGATAAAGGAGAAAGCTTCAGAGTCCACAGCAAAAGCTATAATTTATTTTTATCATATGCATTATCTTATACAGGTCATATACCGTGTATTTGTAACTCCCTCAGAGACAGGTGCAGGGATGATAATAGCTAACCACGTAACTCAGCACTTATGATTGTCCATGACACCCTTAGCACTGCATCTTCAGTAGCCCATTGAGTAAGATCCCAACTCAACCTGACCTTGACCTTCAGAGCCTTTTGTGATTGGATCCCAGTCTTCTTCTGTAGCCCTTACTCCCCTTTGCCTGGTGCCTGTACCTAGTGCTCTAATAAATAACAGCTGAAAGAATGGACGAAAATGAGATGGTGTACATAAGTCAACTTTAACAGATTTCAAATAGAAAATATTACTTTCAGCAAAAATAAAACAGCAATTAAAGTCTCTCCTATTTCAGGCTTCAATATTTTGATAAACTCTGTTCATTTCACAATTAAATAGTCCCACTTTGACCAAGATCCACTTCTTCTCAACCCTACTTATTTCAAAATGCAGTTTAAACTTTATCTCACTTATTGATTCACCTGAAATTGAATGTTTTCGGTCTCGGAATCCTTGCCTCTTTCAGAAAATTTTCAGATGTGACCTTTGGTGTAACACCTACCAGTTCATGTCTTTGAGGGTGAAATGCCTGTGACAATCAGGTGGACCTCACCCATATTTAAGTTGAGATGACCAGAATCAAACAGACTGGATTCTAGTCCGAGCTTTGCTGCTTACTTTCCCCGTGACAGTGGGCAGACTCTCTTTCCTTATCTGGTAGGTGACGCATACGTCAAGTGCAAGTGCTTACTGGAAACAAATTATGATCATATGCGTGTAGCATTTAGCCTGAAAATTGGAGCTTTTTGAGCAATGAGCACATGTGAACACCTGCCCTATCCTGGTCTCAGTTGGGCCCACACTAAACCAGTTCCCATTTAGAATAGTTTTCACCTTGGTTAGACACAGTGCACTCTATAGCAAAGGAAGTAACAGTGATCATAACGCAGAGCAGATACCAGCTGCTCTCCACTTGACAGGCATTCACGGCTTCGTTGTTCTGGCCTCTGTGGCTGCCACCTCTGCACACATTGCCATCTACACCTGTTATTCTATACTGGCAGGGATCTCACAAAAGGTCACTCATCAATGGACTCAGGATAAAACTAGAAAAGAGCATCCAGGCAGCGACATCTGCTGTATGGCCTTCTCACCTGCTAAAGTGAGATGCGGGTGGGATACCCAAATCACCCAATCAACCCCAAAGGGGAGATCCCTTTTTTCTCCTGCAAAACCTTTAAACAAGGACTAATATGACAGAAATGAATCTTAGGTTTCACTCCTCTCAGGATGGTTCTGAGTGAAGAATACAATCAAGTGAAATTTAAGTTCAATCTGACCCAAGTTCTCGTAAGATAAACACATCTCAAATGGAGGGTGATGGGAACCTCATTACTTAGAATTGGACAAATAACCCAAGGCAGTATGATTATAACCTGGCAGCGGCAATGGTTTGTTTAGCAAACTGCCTGAACCTCTACAGGGAACATTTAACACTACTTGTATTTTGAAACCACAGGCTACATCTACAGGCAATAAAGACTATTATCTCTCTGATTCATTGCAATTGCACAGACACCCAGTTAATTCAGCTATAACACATCTGTCCAGAGAAATATTTACTTTCAGAGCCTCCTGGGCATGCTTTAAATTTCCCCTAATTGCTACCCATTGGGTCCCAAGTTTAAGTGAGGTTGAGATGGACTTTAGAGCCTTCTCCTATACTGAGAAGTTCACCACTAAATAGTCGGGAAGAATAGTCTCAAATGACCTAGCTACAAATTTAGAACTGTTTTCTTCCTACAATTGCATAAATGAGATTCTCTCTAAACCAAGGAAGACAAGTTTTTCTCACTGTTCATTCAGCTTCTTGGGAAAGCAAATGGACGATAAATGTTTCTCAAGGACCACAAAGAGAATACACTCATGTTTCCTGCTTGGGAGCTAGATTTCTTGACTACTGAAGCTGCAGAAAATGAACCCTCAGGGCACCTTTTTAAATTATGAGAGTAACAAGCCTTGTTATTCTACTAAAATGCTAAAACAATAAGAAAACTGAGACAGAAGGAGATAAATTTCAAAGGAGGAACAAGGAAAAAAATGTAGCAGTACTTATTCTCAGAAGAGGTTCTAATTATGAAGATACCTTAATGAATGTAACTCATTTTTCCTGCTCCTTCTAAATCTCTAATTATGCATATTCTTTCTAGACGGTTTTATTCCTGTAAGATGTAAAGGACCACAGTTCAGAATCAATAGGCAGGCAGGTAGGGTAGAAAGATGAAAGTAGTAACTTATTGACCTCAGGGTCTTCCTGTGTCCCACAGTTTACACCCACCAATTTCTCCCTTTCTCTCCTTGTCCTAAACCCCAAGAGTTTAGAGTCTTAAAGGTAATAATGTCACAGTGTTCCACGCTCCACATCTCCAAATTCCTCCTCATTTCTCCAACACACGTAGTACCTTGTCTGGACCATCATAAATGCCTCTATCAATCAATATAGGAGGGGCTGGAAGAAGTCATGGAGGATGCCTCACCCACCTGGTTGCCTACCAATCTTCTAATTTAGGACCATCCCCGTTACAGACACCTAGAATTTTTTTTTTTTTTTTTTATTGCAGGACTGGAATCCAGACTAATTTGAAAAATTAATAGTGATCGTGTCATCTAAGAAAAAAAAATGACCTATCCAACACATAATAAACAGACATAGTACCTTGGGAACATTTAAATATCTTCTGTCCTGGCCAAGGAACCCATACACCTATATATACCCTGAGGCTAAAGGCTTAAAGGAGGAGACGGGGAAAGACCGGGAGAGGAACAGAGAGAGCTTCTCTCTCCCCACTTGAATTCTCTCCCTCTACCAGGAGCTTTAGTGTTTTCTGTATTCTTTTCTGTAAATAAATTCTGTCTTACCACTGGGTGGTGGGGGGAGGAATAATGTAATGAAGAATAATAAAATACATGTATTTAAAAAACAAACAAACAAACAAACAAAAAACATCTTCTGGACATCAAAATTTTGCAAACTTTGGGAGGAGAGAAAACTTTTTTTAATTGGGTGCCCGTTTGTTAACCTCTACTCAGAAGTATCCCTATTTCTTTATTCCCACGCAGGATGACTTCTGTGATCTTTATTACACTTATGTATTCCCATATGAAAATCCTTATTATAGCTGATGTACTTGTCTGAACTTGACCATAAGCTCTCTAAGGATAAAGTCTATGTTCTCAGTATCTTATCCAGTATATCCCATAGTAAATATGCAATACAGATTTGTTGGATGAATATATGTAGTTTTTCGCATAAAGATAAGAAAGTTGAACACAATTCGATAATTAACAGTTAAAATAGAAATAAAAGGGGCGGTGCCTGTGGCTCAAAGGATAAGGCACGGGCCCCATATGCTGGAAGTGGCAGGTTCAAACCCAGTCCCAACCAAATACTGCAAAAAAAAAGTAATTAAAAATATTATAACTATAAATAAAATTAATATATATTACTATTTATATATTTACATATATAAATAAAAATGACACTTGGAAAACGTTTTATTGTTTATGACTTCTTTGCAGAGCACTGAATACAAGTTGATTATATAAAATGGAGGAAATAATATAATTTCAATTTAATTACTTTCTTAAATTGATTTAGAAAATTAGCATGACCTTTTGATCCCAAGACTTCTAATAATGTTGTTGAAATTCAAGGCCAAATCAAACTAATAAATGGTCTTAGTAACAACCCAAACAGAATGACTAACTCCTAGACTTGGAAAGAGTTTCAGAGTGTACCTCAGAGTCAGTACGTGGATCCTTTTGTAATATCCCCACCAGATGGTCACCCAACCTCTTACCTGAATTCTCATCATGGGTTCATGGCAGGTCACCCTTCACTTCTGAATCCCAAAAGGGGATCTTGAATTCCTCCTTATGGTGATTGAGAGATGTATCTCTGTAAGGTTAATCTAGCTTGGCCCCCTAGCAAAACAAAGGGAGATCTACCCCTGTTCTACACAGCATTGCTTTGAATTCCTAGCAACAAACACCTAATTTCTCTTTTGTCTTTCAAGGATAATTGTTATGTCCCACTTTCTTTCTCTGATTCTAGGGCTTCAGCTCATGTTGTATCACAGTCATCTTCTTCTAAACAAGCCCCTTTATATATGTGTCTGGTCAACTCGCCCTGAGGCAAGTAGGTGGGGGCCACCCTGTGGTAACAGTTGTAATGCCTTCTACCCCATGGTATCAATCGTAATACTTTCTACCCTGTGGTGTCAGTTGTAATGCCTTCTACCCCATGGTATCAGTTGTAATGCCTTCTTTTTCATTTCTAACGGAACCTATGTGAGTCCTTTCTCTCCTATTTCTGGTTAATCTTGTTAGTGGTCTATCAGTTTTCCTTATCTCTTCAAAGAACCCACTTTTCATTTCATTGATCCTTTGTATTGTTGTTTTTTAATTGTCATTTCATTTGGTGCTGCTCCAAGCTTCATTATTTCTTTTGTGGGCTTTGGGTTTAGTTTGAACTTCTTTTTCTAATTCCTTGAGATGTGAAATTACGCTGTGAATTTGAGATCTTAAAAAGAGAGAATTTTTTTGATGCAGGCATTTAAGGCTATGAATTTTCCCCATGGGACAGCTTTTTTACTGTGTCCCACAGATCCCGAAAGCTTATATTTCTTATGCCATTCAGTTCAAAGAATCTTTTGATTTCTATTTTGATTTCATCGTTGATCCAAAGATTGTTCATCAGAAATAGTTGTTTAATTTCCATGACTTTGTGTAGATTTGAATGTTTCTCTTAGAACTGATTTGTCGTTTTATTTTGCTGTGTTCTATGAAAGTACGTGGTATCATTTCAATTTTTTCTTAATTTGATGAGACTCGTTTTGTGGCCTAAGATATGATCAATCTTGGAAAACGTCCCAAATGCTCATGAGGAAAAAAGTATATTCAGTAATTTGGGGGTAGAAAATATATTGTAAATGTCTGTTAGGGGCATTAGTTCTAGAATTCCATTTAAATCTAGTGTTTCTATATTGATTTTTTGCATTGATGATCTGTCCAGTTCTGTCAGTGGGGTAAAGATTTTGCTTTGTGAATCTTAAAGCTCCTGTGTTAGGTGCATACATATTTAGAATTTTTATGTCTTCTTGTTGTGTTGCTCCCCCTGTGGTTATAAAATCACCCCTTTGTCTTTTTCTACCATTGGTGATTCGAGGTGTATTAATCTCATATACCGCCATCCTTTGGTTTCCGTTTGCATGTAATATTTTTTTTTCAATTGTTATCTTGGATCTGTGAGTCTCTGTGAGCTAGATGTGTTTCTTGAAGATAGATAGCATGGCCTTGAGTTTTGTATTTTCATCCAATTAGACAGTCTGTGTCTCTGCAGTGGGGCATCCAGACCACTCACATTCACTGCTAGTATTGGTATGTGGAATGCTGTTCTGTTCATCATGTTAAATGATACCTTATTGTTTTGTTTTTCCTCTTCTACTATGGTTTTATTAGAGCTGTGAGCTTTAAAGTTCAAGGGTTTTTACCCTGGCAGGTATCTATTGTGCTGTTCTATGCATAATGTAGTTTGGAGTATTTCCTGTAGGGCAGCTCTGGTAATGACAAATTCTTTTGGCGTTTGCTTGTCTGGAAAAAAGTCTTTATTTCTTCAACAATTATTGAAACTTAGTTTTGTGGGATATAAAATCCTTGGCTGCTTTCTGTTTAAGAAGACTAAAAATGGGGCTCCAGTCCTGTCTGGCTTATAAGGTCTGTGCTGAGAAATTTGCTGTCAGCCTAATGGATTTTCCTTTGTAAGTTTGTTGTTAAATTTGTTTGCAGCTTAAAGAATTTTCTCTTTCATTTTGACTTTGGCCAAGTTGATGACTGTCCTGTTTGATATAAATCTTTCCAGCATTTGATGACCATCTCGTATCTGGATATCCAACTATCTGGCTATACCAGGGAAGTTTTCCTCAACAATTCTATCAAATAGGTTTTCTATGCTTTTTTGCTTTTTCTTGTTGTCCCTCACGAATGTGTATAATTCTTTTTTTTTTTTTTTTGAGACAAAGCCTCAAGCTGTGACCCTGGATAGAGTGCTGTGGCATCACAGCTCACAGCAACCTCCAATTCCTGGACTCAAGTGAGCCTCCTGCCTCTGCCTCCCAAGTAGCTGGGACTACAGGCACCCGCCACAACGCCTGGCCATTTTTTGGTTGCAGCTGTCATTGTTGTTTGGCGGGCCCGGGGCTGGATTTGAACCCACCAGCTCAGGTGTACGTGGCTGGCGCCTTAGCCCATTGAGCCACTGGCACCGAGCCAAATGTGTATAATTCTTATATTAACCCTCTTTGCATAGGCCCATACTTCTCTTAGTAATTGTACATTCTTCTGTTTTTGTTGTTGTTTTGTTTACTGTTTTTTGATACAGAGTCTCATTGTTATTGCTTTGGCTAGAGTGCAGTGTCATGATTGTAGCTCACTGCAACCTCAAACTCACGAACTCAAGCAATTTTCCTGCCTCAGCTTTCCAAAGTAGGTAGGATTATAGTTGTGTACCACTGTGCACCAGGCCCAGTTAATTTTTTTTTCTATCTTTAATAAAGACAGGTTCTTGCTCTTGTGCAGGCTGATCTTGAACTCCTGATCTCAATCAGTCCTCTTGTCTCAGCCTCCCAGAGTGCTAGGATAACAAGTATGAGCCACTGCAATTTTTTGTTCATGATTTATTCTTTTTTCTGCATCTTGGATTGGCTGGATGAGTAAGAGAGCCTTGTCTTTGAGCTCTAAAATTCTATCTTCTGTTTGGTGTAGCCTGCTGTTGAGGTTGTCTGCTATATTTTAAAATTTCTAAATGATTCTTGCATTTCCTTAAGTTTTCTTGTATCTTTTCTTATATTGTCTATCTCTTTATTGAGTTTCTCATTTCTTTCATTCACATCCAGAAACATTTTTTTGGCTTCTTTGTGTTGGTTTTCAACTTTCTCTTCAATCCCATTGATTTTATTTGGCATTCATATTCTGAATTCGATCTCTGACATTTCAACAATTTCCTGTGCATTGGAGTCCATTGCTGGAGACCTACTTTGATCCTTTGGGGAAGTTGAAACAATTTTTTTTTTTTTTAATTGAGACAGAATCTCACTTTACCACCCTCCGTGTGACATCATAGCTCACAGCAACCTCAAACTCTTGGGCCCAAGAGATTCTCTTGCCTGAGCCTCCCTAGTATCTGGGACTACAGGTGCCTGCCACAACACTTGGATATTTTTTGTTGTTGTTTTGTGTATTAGGCATGGGCCAGGTTTGAACCCACCGGCCCCGATGCATGTGGCTGGTGCTCTAACCAATTAGCTACAGGTGACCAGTCAAAACAATTTTTTTTTATGTTGCCATAGTTCTTACTCTTGTTCCTTCTCTTCTGAAATATCTTCTTTTAGCTCAAGACAGATAAGTTTATAATGCACCTGTACACTACTGGCAACTCTTCTACTTAGTGCAAAGATGGAGAGATGCCTGGATGGTATACTTACTTCCTCGTCTGGAGGACTGACCCAGTCTGAGATGGCCAGACCTACTGTGAGTATTTAGCACTGTTTCTCTCCTGCATCTCCTGCCTCATCATTCCCTTGCAGTTGTCACTGGCAGTCCCTGCATTGCAGAGTGAATACTCCATCTAATTTTGTCAGCAGTGGTGGTTATCGCCTCAAGCAGCTTGGGAACTGCCCACTCAAATCTGCAGATAGTGGTGTTTATTGCCCCGTGTGGCTTTAGTGTAGACACATTTGCACCCTCTGGCAATGGCAATTGATGGCCTGAGGTGGCTTCAGGGTTGCCCACTCAGGTCCACAGACAGTAGTGTTTGTCAGCTGTGCTCTGCCTTTAGTGTAGCTCTGCCCATGCCTATGGGAAATTGCAAGTGTCAACCCACTAGGCTTGATGGTTGCCCAGTTTGGATCCTTTGGCTGTGTAATTTGTTTGATGGGTACCAGCTTGTGTCCAGCCTTGCTCATGGCACCCATGTCCTCCAGCTGGGGGTATGTGGCACCTGGGGGGCTCATGAGAGTACCTGGTCTTCCCCCCCCACATCTGGACTGGCAGGGGCAATGAAGAGGCAAGAGCAACAGATATGAACCTCAAGTGAAGGCAGAGCTCTGGGTTTAGGGTTTTAAAATGGCCCCAGACGCAGCATCCAGGGTTTGAAAGCCAGTGAGTCACTTCTGTGCCCTCTCTCCAGGGCATTGCCTTCTGCCCCAGATGATTTTCTCCAGATCGCATTCTACGTCAGTCCTGGAGCCTGCAGCAGTGGAGGGTTCCTCCTGCAGACTGGACAGCTATGATGTGGGTGGATTTCTCTGCTCTGTGCCTTCCCCACCCATGAAATCATCTTCCTTATGTACCACCAAACCAGGAGTAGGTCATCTTTCTTCCCTGTCCTTCACTTCAGCTACCTCCTGCCATGTCTATTTTGATTCACAATGTTCTCTCTTAGACAATCACTCTGAAAGCAGATAGCCATTTGTCACCTTCCGTCCTCTCCCTGACAGCACAGAGTGCAGAGGATGCTTCGGTACTGCCCTTGGCCTCTCTGATCTTTTATTTTTTTCCTTTTTTCCCCAATTCTAACTGGTATCAAGACCTATGGTCATTCTTTCAGGTATGTTTGTCATCAGGGCCTAAACAAACAATATGGTTTCCAGAGGCATTCCATTACAAGTGTCAACCTTTTAAAACAAAGAGCCAAGTCTTCAACAGTATTTATTTCAAGGTTTCCAATGTTTGGAAACATTGCAAAGTCTATTTCTGGTATAAAGATGTTTCTGTTACATTTTCCTGCCCATCCTACAATGGGCAGGCTACAAACCATGTGGATAGACAATCTGACTGTGAAAGAGTCTCTCAAACGTAGTAATAACATCAGAATACCAAGTCCTATAAACTACAGCTCAAAGGATGAGCTTGGGGATAAGAAAGTACCCATTGTACATTCTGTTCTGTTTACGTTAACTAATTCTAGAGGTTATTTAATAAGCACTATTGTTATCTAAGCACTTTACTTAGATACAAAGGGGGATATAATGAGAAGCAAAACAGATCTAATCCTTGCCCTCAACGAATGTAGAGTTTAGCAGAAAAGACACACATTAAACAAATACATATGTGAGCAAATATGGGATGGAAACAGTAGAAAGGGCTGTGAAGGAGAACTAGTGAAAGCAATGAAAAGAATAAAAAAGGAGGAAACGAAGCCTGTAGTGTACAAGGAAGGCCAGTTGGAGCAAGAGACCTTACGGGTGAGTCCTGGACGGGCATGAGTCAGTCCGGACGAGTACGGGGAAGGCATTCTTGGCATAACCAGCATGTAGAGACAGCCCGAGTGGGAAGAAGGTGGATAGACTAGAAGTGAAAGATGGCCATTGTGGCATCGTAAGTGTGCGCCACGAAATGATGGTGTGGGACGGGATGGAGGGTGTGCGCCTTTGTATGTCAGGTTGAGGATTTTGTTTTAAATTTATTTTTATAGCACTGGAAAGCTACTTAAGGGTTCTTGAGGAAAGGAGTGACATGACGGATGATCGGCGTGGGATTCGGAGGCTTCCCCAGCCTTCCGCGTCCTATGAGTAAGCTCCGGCTAGACACAGAGTGTTTTCACGGCCAGACAATCCGTCCCCCCTAACCTGTCTCACTTCCCCACCACAGGTGTGACCCATTTATAAAACGCTTTCTCTCTTTTGAAATTCAAGCCATTTCTTCTGCAGATGTTATCACAGTGTAAATAATCTAGCTCTCACTTTGCTACAGAAAATTTCAGGCCATGGAATTCAGGAAACTTGTGTCATGAAACAGTCTGGCCCCAATTCCCAGGCACTCGGCAAGCTGGCTGGAAAGGATACCTGATCTGTCAACAAGGCCCCTCCCTCCCTCCCTCCCGGGCGGTTCAGCACGTTAACAAAGTGCTTCCTCCCAGAGGTAATTTGAGTATCCTCTGAAAGGATGCTATTTGCTGTGTTTCATTAATAAAGAAACACCTAACATGGTTGCAGATCCCTATCTGGAAAAGGCCGTGTAGCGATTTTCTCTAATTGGGCAGGGAGAGGCGCTGGCTTTGGGGCAGATCAGTGCGATGGAATCATCCGAAATTTGTGAATGTGAAGTCTGCTTTTTAAGGAGTGCTCCAGAATGGAAAGCAGTTATTTCGACAAAAGGAAATGGAACATCCCAACCACAAACACACTGGCTGGAGATAAACAAGAGGCTGCCCATGCCTCAAAAGCATGTTTATACAGCAGATGCCAAGGCATCAGGAACAAAAGCCATCACTGGGCAGCACCAAAAAGAATAATTAGAGCATTAATAAAAATAATGACACTGCTTTTATGTTCCCTCCTGTGAGCCAGCAAATACTCCTTCAGTATCCAAATGAGAAGAATTATTATGCCTTTTGACAGTTTAGGAAATGGACCCGGACAGATTAAACAGCTCTCCGGTTGTCACGTGGCCAGCTGGTGGCAAAATGGGGTCTTAGAGTCCAGCGCCGTTCTCCTTCTGCCACCCAAGCTGCCTATTTTGAACGATATTTTAACAGCCACCTAGTGATTCATTGCCACGCTCTCCTGTAATCTTCCTGATCACACTCCAGGCTGGTAGGAGTATTCTCATTTTATAAATCAGGAACAGAGGTTCAGACAGTACATGACTGGCCCAAGGACCCGTAGCTAGGAAGGCTGGAACTCGAATCCAGGGTTGCCTGTCTGCAAAGCACATGCGCTTAACCACTGTTACATTGCCACCCTGCTTCTAGACACAACGGCCAACCCATCTTATCCCAACCCAGAATGGAAAAGCAGGCTCTTTGCTCAGATAGGCCATAATTAAGACAAGCATAGTGCCAAGGAACCTGTAATTGACTGAAAAGAATTCAGTGTTGGGCAGACGAGGAATCAACGCGCCTGAGAGGGATATAGTTGGTATTTGTTATCATCTGCACAGGTGCAGAGTGTGCCAAACACAAGCTTGCCTTTGCAAGGAAAAGGGGACCCCTGTGTGTTGAGGACGCCCCCAGGTGCTTGCAGAGGGTGTAAGTTATTTCATTCAATTTTCAGAATAGCTGTGCAATGTGGATTTTGCAGTCATTGCTCTATAGATTCAGCGAAATTAAGGGACTGTCTACAAACATGAAGCAAAGCTAGAAAGCAGGGATCTCTCTGAAGCCCAAACCCAAGCTCTGCAAGTGAAATGCACCAGAACTTCCTTAGCTGACCACCTCCCTACGTTGACCTAATTTTCACAGACCAGACATGCACCACACGTATGTGCTCGGTACAGTAGGCCTGGTTCATTACGCTGACCACTTCCATAGGTTGATCTGTTTGCTACAGTCAGTCCTGTGGGTGGTCAATTTAGAGAGGTTCTTCTATAAATGAGTTCTACAAGTAAAAAGAAGGTATGTGATGACTTGAGATGCCAAGAGTCAACTTAGAGGCTTTCTCCCAGGGCATGGAACAGAGTGAAGCCATAAATAAGCTGAAAAAGATCTAGATAAATCACAGTGGATGGTACTTGGAAAGCCAGGCATGGGTTGCAGGAGCCCCATAACCTGGTAAATTAAAATCATGAAGACAGCTACGTCCTCCCACAGACAGCCTTTGGTGCTATTGTCTCAGTGCCCTGCTTGGCTCAGGACTCTCCCATTTTACTTTGGTCCCTAGGAACAGAATTCCTGTTCTTCTGGGGAGCTTTTCATGCTGCTTGGATACCACCCACCCTCAAAGTTGACATCACAGCCAGAGCAGTACCACAGAAAATCAAAGCTAAAAAAGGTGCTTACAGTTTACAGATAAGAGATGGAAGAAACTGGGCCTAGTGTAAAGGCAGACCTCTTCACCAAACTATTTAAACTATGTGCTGGGAGCTTGCGTACATTTATTCAAAATCTCACAATCATGCAGGAGGAAGGTAATGTTTTACTCATTTTACAGGTAATGGAAAGTGAGGTTCGGGAAAGTTAAATCACTTGACCAAGGTCTCACAGCTTGCAGGAGGGAGAGTCCAGACCCACCGTGTCCTGTGTGTGTCCAAAGCGTACGTGATTGCTCCATCTCCACGCCAATCTCTGTTTCAACAAGGAAGACCTCACACAGCTTGGGGCAGGTGTAAATCAGAACCTCCTGGATCATCAGAGAAATGGGGGTTCCCAGGCCCACCCCAACATCGAGACTCTCCCATGGGCAAGGACCATGCCTCATTCTTCATGTCTTGCAGTTTAAGTGCTGAGCACACAGAAGGTGCTGGGGATGTTCGTGTGTGAAATGTCTACCTCCCTAGAGTCCCGGGATTGAGAGCTATCCATTTAGGCCCACCTGGCCAATGTCAATTCTGATATTGAGGATCTCCACAGGTACTGGTTTAAAAACTTCCTGTAAGAACTCTGAGTGAGTTCTTGTAAGTTTGCTGTCCTGCCCTCTAGTTATAAATACATGCTTTGTGCCCAAACCAGAGGAGACCAAAAAAAAAAAAAGAAAAATAGTAAAATACAAAGGTAAAAGGCAATGCAAGTTTCATGCTGCTCTGCTGGTCTTTCCTAATGGGGAGTCCGAGGCGGGCTCCTGCTACCCTCCCCCAAGACAGATTCACCTCTGTTTGCACAGGAAAAGCACACACATCATTATGCCGTTCTTCAAAAGGCCTCGGTGGCGAAAGTTGCTCATGATCCACTTTATATGAGAGTCTGACATTTGGGCAACAGAAAAAAAAGAAATCAGTTCAAGCCAATGACATTTCTATGGGAAAGGCCCCCGCTCTACAAAGGAGTAAGTGAAAGTGGCAGTTAACCCCGTGGACGCCTTATTGTTCCTCACTCAGGACTGGGAGCGCCAGGACCTTCTCCAGGGGGGCTCAGAGAAAGAGGGCTGCCACTTGTTGCTAGGGATGACATCACCGCCCCAGCAAGAGCCAACATTCTTTGGGCAGCTTGTGCCTGTGTGCCGTTAATCAGGGCTGGCTCCTCTGCAGGCCCATTCACTGGGGTCTCCCCTGTCAGCACTCCGGCCTCACACTTCCAAAGGGATCTGCCAAAACGCTTGGCATCCATCCAAAGGAAGTTGGCTTGTGTTCAACATTACCTTGAAGGGGAGGGGTGAGGAGGGTGTGGGGTTGTTTCGTTTTCTTTGTGTGTGTTGTGGCTGTTGTTTGGTGGCGTTTAGGTACGAGCCTACTGGAGTTAAGGAGGCGAGGAGAAAGGGGAGAAGAACAAGAAGAGCCCATCTCACGTCATGGGAACAGAAAAGAAGCCATGCCAATGCTTCTTTTTGGAGAAAGTAATATAGCCATGTCTAACTACTTTTTAAACATTTTTTTTTAAATGTTTGAAAACATCTCTAAGAATTAACTGTGAATGGTGTAGCAGAATCAAATTATTACCAAGTTGGCTTCACAGGTAGGAGAGTTGCAAGCAGAACCTCTGGGACCACCCCTTCATCTCCGAGGTGAGCAAACCAAAGCCCAGAGATGAGCTGTCTTGGTCCTGGTCTGTGTTGGAGAGAGACAGTTATCTGCTCGCTGTGGCTGCTTTCCTCCCGTCCCTGGGCACACAGAAGACCAGACTTCCCAGACTCCCTTGTTGCCGGCCAGGCCATGTGACTGACTCCAGCCAATGGGCATGAGCTGGTTTCAGGCTGACCTGGGGTGACCACCCTGCGCCCCCGCACTGCTCTCTCTCACTTCAGCAGAGCCACTAACCCCAGCAACTTACTCCTCAAGGATATATTTTAAATGTCCTTCAACTTGATTCTTAGCTAGATTAGAAATAAAAACCTGGATAAGTTAACCCACTAAGCATTAGCTGTACCTTGTGAAATGTACATCTTTACCCATTAAAATCAACAGAGTTGTTTTACTCTGATTTGTCCCACGCCTGATGTTCTAGTTTACTATTTTCACTACTTCCATAACTCAACCCTTTTGAGCCTCTTTTTAGCTGCAAGCTGTGAACAGGGAATGTCATAAAGTTTGTATCAAATGAGAAGGAGAAAGTAATTATGAACAAAACTATAAGCAAGTGGTTTCTAAGTGGAAAACAAGGCAGGCTCAAGAGGGGAACCTGTGTCTCTCCACTAAAGGAAAAGTCACCCTCACTGTGACACCACGGCCACACGACAACGTGAACTGAATGACTCTAAAGAAGACGTGGTTGAGAAGAATGGGAAAGGGTGGGTGAGACCAGTCAGGAGAATTTGTGCAAATAGAACATTTCCTTTCTAGAACGTGGAGCTGAGACCATGACCAGAGCTCATATGTGACCGATCTATGGTCATTCCTCTAATTTTCAGGGTTTTAGTGACCAGCAGCTGAAGTGTTGTCAGTTTCTTTATAATTCAATTCAAGGAAGTTAACAGAAATCCTACAGGAATCACTCTTTTGTGGGGACCTTTGAAAAAGTATATGTACTGTTATCACTCCTTTTCCCCATTTTAAGTATTTTCTTTCTTTTCTTTCTTTATTAATTAGAAAGACAAACCTCGCTGTCAGCAGAACCAGATGAACATGACTACAGTTGGTACTTGTTAAATTCTCGAAAATCTGTTATTTTTACTAGAGTCATTTTTCTATACTTGACGGCATCACGTGGTGAGAGGCATCTGGTCAACCGTTCGTCTCTGGCAAGTGTGTAACGGAGACATGTGAGGTCAGATAACTCAGGGGCTGTGGCATTCACAGCAAATGCCAACACACATTTGTCGGAGGTTCTGGGGAATCTTTATTTCTGAGGAAAATGGAGATTCTTCTAACCTCTTCTGTCTCACAGTATTAAAATGATTCTAACTGCAGAACATAATTAGATAAAAATGACCTAACAAGCTCTTGGAGGAATCTGAGCACAGATCAGCACTACAGCTGTCACGGATGACAAATGAGACAAATGCAACCTCTTGCTGAGAATTTCTAGGGTAGAATCTTCAGACCAAACATGACAATATATAAAACTGTCCCTTCCTTATTAGATCTAATACTGTGAATAAAACCCCAAACAACCAACTAATCCACCCTTGTTGGAAGTCGGGGGTGGGAGCATGAGGAAGAAAAATCAAATAGAAGCAGTGAAATTTATGAAAACATTCACATCAAATGGCAAACAAATACATGATCTAATATTTAAATATATTATATAAGAAAGGCGCTTTCCTAAAGGGTCAGAAGTTAAAATTTAACGTTTAAAATTCTGGGATGAAAGAATATATCAAACTCATTACATGGTTCATGTTCTTTTTAACAAGCTACATGGTAATTATTATTCTTTAAAGAGATATAAATGATCTTTTCAAAGTATGTGTCAGGTGCAAATGCTGTGTTAGATATCTTAACTCTATTAACTCATTTTATAAAAGAATACAAAGTAAACATAAAGGAGATTTGAAAGCCTGATTACGAAATGGCATAGCGATAATCTCCCAACAAGAAGTGACACTGTAGTTGTCTCAGTTTTTATTCTACCCGCGGACAGAGAGTCCTGCTTCTGTGTATTCGATGACAGGGGAGCAGTAAGATCAGGGACACCATGGCTGCCTTCAAGCAGCTTGAGGCCTGGTGGGACAAGCCTATAAAAGCAGCTTGTTCTAGTGCAACTGTTTAAAAATGCTAAACTATTCACTTTAAGTGCTTGGAACTATTAGAGCGCTGAGCAGTGAGCCAATCATAAAGGGTGAACAAAGGGAATAATGCAGCTGTGTTTCTAAGGATAAGTAGGAGTTTGCCAAGAAGGGGGAAGAACACGCCAGGGTCAGTGTTCATTTTTGTGTACAAGTATGGAGAGGACATATACGCCTGGAAAACACAGGCTCAGACGTGGTTTTGGTGGGGGGGAGGTTGAGGGAGGGACTGATTTTAGGATTTAAAGGAGAAAAAGCAAAGACGGCCAATTACGAAGGTTCTTTTATGATATTCTAAGAGTAGGGTTGGATCTTTTGGTTAGGATGAACCCAGGGTGTTTTTAGAATCTCCACGGTACATAGGTTTATCTTATTTTCAAACAATAGCCAGCAGCCACATAAAGGCCGGACAGGGAAAGGAAAAAAAAAGATGGAATTGAGAGGGCCAGTGTGAGGCCGCCTTGAGCAAATGAGGTGGCAATGAGTAAGAGGCAGTGGACCACTTCATCAAGTGGGAGATAGGATCTGTCAGCTATGATGACTCACGGGGTGTGGGAAGTGGGAGACAGGAGCCTTAGGGAGGACATTTAATTTTCTTTTTTTTTTTTTTTTTCCAGTTTTTTGGCCAGTGCCAGTTTGAACCCACCACCTCCGGTATATGGGGCTGGCACCTACACCCTTGAGCCACAGGCACCGTGCATAATTTTCTTTTTTTTTGTCAGTTTGACCAACTGAGCAGGTGGATGTGTCATTTCTCAACAAGGAGAAACACATTTAGAGTGAGAGAACTTTTGGATTTTGCTGGAGAAAAACATACAGAGCTGCTGCTCAAGAGGAAGTTAGTTACTGAAATCGCACACTCAGACCAGTTCTATCTGGCGTCAGTCAGCAACTACATTCTCGCTAAGCTGCAAGTCTGGCCGGGTTTGGTAATGTCCAATAGCTTCTCTAATTCCTAACCTTTCACCCTGCCCTTTAAATCACACTACAGTCTGCCTTGGCTTTTCTCAAAACCTTTCACTCACTCCACCTGACGCTCGAGACAAATCAAACACTCTGAGTTCCCCAGATACGTCTCATGGTATTTGCTCTTAGGATTCCCTATCTACCCAGATTCACTGCACTGGTTGAAATTTGACCTGTCTTAGGTTTCATCCCAAATGCCAACTGGGCTTCAAATTGTTGCCCCAACTCCCTCGGTGGCAAACAGTTCCCAGGTGCCCGCCCCACTGCAGTGTTCACGGGCTCATCTCCTGCCCTGGACCGGGAGCTCATCAGGAGCTTAGTCGTCCCCACAGGACATGCTCAGTAAAGGAGCACTGAGCAGAACGGCTCCCTGGCCTCGGAGCCTGCGGCGTCCTCTGCTCTGCTCAGGGGGACACAGAGTCTTCCCACCACACTGGCAGCTAAAAGCTTCAGGGCTGATCAGTCACTTCCCCCTGGAGAACAGAGAACTCAAGATGATGTGATGAAACATGACAAATGACTCAGTTCACTGACAAAATTGCAAAGATTAGACCTTCCTTTTCCTCTGGAGTGCATCTGCCTTCTCCACTTACTGTGAGACTGTCGACTGGCATGTGCAGAGCACAAGAAGAAGAGAAGTGTGTTTTCTTGGGCAAATGAATTGTGAGGTTCGGATGTTTATGGACTCATTAGATTTATTTTAAATGGCTGTTGCTATGTGCATGGAAACACAAGGCGTCTGTGACTCTGACTACAGTTAAAACTCAGGCCATAACCTCAGCTGTCAACAGTTTAGTGTCATCTGGGAAACAATGTAATTCAATCTCTAATTATAACAAGATTGCTCTAGAAAGGAATCAGGTGAATGAGGAGTGAACCTCAGAGGAGAGGCAGCCTCTTTTTTGTAAACAATTAGGGGGACAGAAACAAGCAGAAAGATGCCCCCCAACCCCAAACGCTGCTTCTGGTTTCTGCCGTCCTTGCAAGGCTGGCACTGCACTGTGCTTGCTCTTGGAAATGGCTCTGAGAGTATTACGCCCTCTTGTTATGCTACTGTAGTTGACAAGGTACTGAAAACTGGGATTCTGAGTGCCAGTACGAAGGGCTGTGTCCTGAGACTCTGGTCGTAAAATATAGCTCCTTTTGTTTCTAAGGTGAAGGTCAAGTTGTGGTTGAGCCCTTCACCCAGGGGTGTGCTGTACACCCTAACATTGAGAATATTAGGTAAAAACCTGCCAATCACCCTTCCTCCTCCTCTTTCCCCATTCCTGCCTTCTCCCTCCACCACTAGAATTATAATTATGTTTTTCCTTCACTTGTGTAATACAGTTCTTCTTAAATTTATACTGGTTTAGCACGTTAATGTCATTCTAACAATTATAACATTAGTAATAATACTAACACAGAGGTGCAGAGAAAGCACAGATCACCTGCTTAGCTACCAAGACAGTTACTTTTCTATATAATAATCAGCCACATTCAAACGGGTAAGGCTCGCTTCTTACATCTGCTTGAAGATCCTCTGGCTTTCAAACAATACACAAAGATTCTTTGTATTGCTCCCTCTTACACCTCCTTCGCACAGTCTCTACCTGTACCACATAAAGAGCCAGTGTTTATTTTTAGTAAAAAAAAAGATGCTGATTTATTGATAATTTGTAAAATGTCTCTCAGCTCTCTCTAGTTGTTTCTGAAACATATGCTTTTTCAGGTTCTAAAGATAAATGAGCTTCCTCCCTCCCCTGATGCTTTCAAACAGATGAGTCGAGATGGGAAGATTTATTTATTTGAGTGGACATGTGTCAAAATTCTCTAACAGGGAAAAAAAGGCAACAGTGCATGACAGGACAGTATAAAAAACAGGACTGCACACACCCTGTGTCCATCCATCACACCCCAGGATCCATGTGTGAAACTCTCCACAGGACAGTGTAACAAACAGCACTGCACTGCACACACCCTGTGCCCATCCATCCATGCCCCAGGATCCATGTGTGAAACTCTCTCCACAACACAGTGTAACACACAGCACTGCACTGCACACGCCCTGTGCCCATCCATCATGCCCCAGGATCCATGTGTGAAACTCTCTCCACAGGACAGTGTGACACACAGCACTGCACTGCACACACCCTGTGCCCATCCATCATGACCCAGGATCCATGTGTGAAACTCTCTCCACAGGACAGCGTAACACACAGCACTGCACTGCACGTACCCGGTGTCCATCCCTCATGCCCCAGGATCCGTGTGTGAAACTCTCTCCACAGGACAGTGTGACACACAGCACTGCACTGCACACACCCTGTGCCCATCCATCATGACCCAGGATCCGTGTGTGAAACTCTCTCCACAGGACAGTGTAACAAACAGGACTGCACTGCACACACCCTGTGTCCATTCATCACACCCCTGGATCCATGTGTGAAAGTCTCTTCTTGACTCCAGGGTTCCTCCGAGGTAGCATGTGGATATCAGAATTGAATTTATATTTCAAGGTTCCACCACATATGGTAAGGCATCTCCTCTCAGAGGCACGTAGCATTTCCAGACACCTCAGACCATAGCAGGTGTTCAAAGTACCACACACCTTTCTGTCCCTTCCCGATAGAACATTTCATCATGTTCATTCTGCAAAGATTCCTATGCATCCTTGACTCAGATGTGATTGTGAGTATGATGTGCACTCAGCCCATGCCCAGGTGGCACCCTGGGGTGCTGCCCTCCTTCCCTTGCTCACCCTGCCCCGATCCCCCAGCTCCACGGGCTCCTCTCGGGTTCTAGGCCATTTCCAACACCACTCAACATATTTCCTCGGCACAATCCCGTGACTACTTTCTGCTTCGTAATCATGTACTTACATGTTGGTCCCTTTGAAAGCTTTGAGACAGACTGCACATTATTTCACTTCTGCGACACTCTTGACCAAGTTTCCACATGCTCAGCATGTTGGAGCTGCTGGGAGGGCTTTTACATTTCTTGACTTTTGTGTATCTCCAAACTATCATAATGACCCATGTATAATGTATTGCCCAGATTAAAAAAATTTATATGCAGCTGCAAAAGTAGAATGAGATTTTTTTAAAGATTAACTTTTACTTGGTCTTGTGGTACAACTCTTACTGCCATTGGGCCTGATGTTGAAGTATCCCTATGTGGAGACAGGTGTTACTATTGAAGCATAATCTAGAACAAGACACACTTGATGTACTTATCTTGGAGAAGAAGCTAACTAACAGCTATGCAATGAAACTCTTCAGCCCAAGAGTTCATTTGTCTCCAAGGCATAAAATCCAGGACAAGGAAAAGCTGGGGCCACAGTTTAAGGCAACAATTGAAATCGTAGCACGAGAGACCCAGAGTTCTGCTTTCTGGGTCTCCTCTGGTATCACACTAACTACAACCACTTTCAAAAGTCACCAGTATTGGACACCACTTCAACATGTTCCAATCAGGATTCCATTACCAAGAGCAGAACCTGGTCTGGGGCATGTCTGTCCACGCTCTGTTTTTTGATATCTCAGTGGACAGGCCTCTGCTCTGAACCTCCAAACGATAAAGTTTGTCTGATCAGCCAGCTCCTGCCTGATTCTGCCACTCCCACTCCCACTCTCACCATGTGGTAGGATGTTATCAAAGAAACAGACACAACTGGCATCTTCATTCAGGTGGGACTCGGATTCTGATGTAGGAAATCATCTCTTGCATGGATTTAAAGGTGCCTTTATAAACTATCCCCCCCCTCCCCAGCTCAAATGTTCATATCTGTAAAATCAGTATTTTACACCTAGGTTAGATGCTAAAACAGGAAGGAAAGAAAAAAGGAAGGAAGGAAGGTAGGAAAGGAGGGAGAAGAGAGAAGGAAAGAAAAGAAAGCAAACTAAAATTCAATGAGTTATTTGGGTTCTTATTATGTACAGAGTTCCTCAGGTCAAGAAACAATAAATCCTACGTGGCGTATGTCATTGCTACACTAAGGTCTGTCTCATTTTCCTCCACGGCCCCCGCAAAGGACAGCCACATTCTCAACACGAGGCTACATGAAATTGGCAGGAAGGGCTCGAAATCCGGCCTTTTCC
This sequence comes from Perodicticus potto, assembly GCA_963574655.1. Classification (NCBI taxonomy): domain Eukaryota; kingdom Metazoa; phylum Chordata; class Mammalia; order Primates; family Lorisidae; genus Perodicticus; species Perodicticus potto. Next base: position 58,170 of record CAUYRH010148557.1, on the reverse strand, counting down.
CAGTACCTGTTCAACTTCCTTCAGAGTCACTCTGTAAGAACAGTACATTCCCAGCGTTGGTGTCCCCATGCCGTGGTTCCAGGCCCAGGTCCCTGAGATGCTCTTGGCAGGTGCACCCTCACCTCTCCCACTCGACCACTCCCTGCAATGTGTCTCCACCACCAACAATCAGCACTCATCACTCAGGTTTGAGGAACTAGGCCATTTTCTACCTTCAGCTTCACATTGGTTTTTTCTTTTTTTCTGTTATGATCTAGGACTTACGACAGGGGCACTGAACCTAGCCAGCAGCTCTCCTGAGATATTATTTCACAAGAAGCGGATGTTCCTACCCTGACTCCTATGTTTCCTCTCAGAAACCATTTGAAGTTTCCATCCACAGAAGGGGGCTCTGGTGAGGTAGCCTGAGGAAAGTCCTGAGCTAATATTTGGGAGCATGCTTAGAAATAGAAGGTGAAAGTAGAATCCTTACTAGATGTTCAGGGCTCGAGTCAATAACAAAGAGGTAGGAGGATGGTTTTCCCAGCAGCTTTGCAGGCTTACTGACTGTGGGTACCATCATCATTTGGTTGTAGAAACCCTGAGTGCGACACAGCCGTGCACTTGCTGTATCACTGCCTTCTCTGAGCTCTGCTCTCAGTAGGGATGAAGAGCAGAAATAGCTCAGACGTGGGCACATTGTGTGCTCTGGGGAAGCCTGGTTAGCCTGTGGGAAATTCATTATTCTCAACTGTTAGAATGGGGGATTGCTAACTAGCCTTCCTTCTGTGAGGCTTATGTAACAATGCCTACCACATTTTAGTTTATTTTCTTTTTTCCACAAACTCTATGCTATAGCTTGACACACAATACAAAAAATCTAGTTTTCCCTATCCCCAAGTAAGAGCCTGCAGGTGGATAGTGAGGGTGGGATTAACTGAAAGGGGGTCAAGGCAATGATGTCAACACTGCTGATGATTATGACGATGCGGGTGACAACAGGCCGGGCGTTGAGGACCCCACTTGTAGACCATGTACCCAGAAGACACTTATAGCACATTTAACAAGTTTTCATGCTGAGCTGATGGAGCATGCTGAGCCAGCACTATTTCCAGAATAGAGCTTATCTATTCAGAAGACGTGATGGGTCCTCCAGGAGCTGTAGGCTTGTCTACTTTTAGAGAAGAACTTGAGAAAACAGGTGCCACAGGAACTACCAAAAGAGACTGAAAATGCTTAGGGCTTGTTTAGTGAAGTCAGCACTGAGTCAAAAGCCTCTGGGACAGAAGCAATGCAGACGCCAAGACCATGGGACCTGTGCTCAGAAAACCTGGATGAGCTTGAGAGATGGCAGAGGCCGCTGAGTCCAGCCTCCCCCCTGCTCCCACAGTGTCCCTGATGGACAGGTACCAAGAAGTTGCTGTTCTGCTCACTCTTTCTGATCGAGCCCCTGCCTCCTCTTGGTGACCACACGGTGAATGGCCCAGAGTCCAGACCTGTACTACACAGTACGGCAGCCACCACCTTCCTGCGGCTGCTGCATGTGTGAAGTGTGGTGAGCAGAAGTGAGAAACTGCTAAATCCCACTTAATTTTAAATAGTTCAAACTTGAATCGAACACCTCATATTTGATCCTGTTTTTGGAAAATTTTCAACCGGGTTTGGAACAACTTGGATATGTGAGTTTCTTTCTTTTTTTTTTTGAGACAGAGTCTCACTATGTCACCTTTGTTAGAGTGCTGTAGTGTCACAGCTCACAGCAACCTCAAACTCTTGGGCTTATGCAATTCTCTTGCCTCAGCCTCCCAAGTGCTTGGGACTACAGGTGCTCACCACAATGCCTGGCTATATTTTATTTTTTTGTTGCAGTTGTCATTGCTGTTTAGCAGGCCAGGGCCGGGTTCGAACCCGCCAGCCTCGGTGCATGTGGCCGGCGCTATAACCACTGTGCTAAAGCCGTGAATTTATTTTTTCAACTGTAAATTTCATGAAATCTAAATACAGATGAAGTATTTCTCATAAAAATGTAGCACAAGAATTGAGATGTGCTATAAGTGTAAAATGCACATTGGATTTTGAAGACTTAGTATAAAAAAATGTAACACATCCTATTGGTTTATATTCATTACATATTCAAATTATGTCTTTGTATATATTAAATTAAATGAAATATGTTGTTAAAATTAATTTTGCCTGTTCATTGTTACACCTTTAATGTAGCTAGTAGAAAACCTAAAATTACATATGCGTCTCCTGTTATAATTCTATTGAAGAGCATTTGTCTATACAATTTAGAATTGGACCTAAAATTTCTGATATTGTCTGACCACTACAAATGTACTGGGAATACATGTACACGGATTTGTCAGTTCTAACAGGCCCAGACTTTGGAGCCATGAACTGAATTTGAATCTGGTTTCTACTAATTTAAATACCGTCAACCTATTCCTGCCTTCTGAGGTCTTCCTGAATCCTGACACAATATTTGAAAACACTTGCTTTCCATTTTATCTTTATGTCCTCTGAAAATTTGATAAATATGCCTTTTTGGTCAAATGACAAAATACTGTGAATTCAGCTGGGAGGGCTTCAAAGAAGATACATGAATTCCACAGAATACTCCAGCTTCCCATCCCTTGTAATAATAGTAGAGACGTTTCCTTTCACCATCCCACTGAAAGGCTCATCTGTGCTCTACATGTCGATTTTACAGCCCTTCCATCAACTTAGCTACCTGGAGGTCCAGAGCTGTACCACCACTTCCTTTCTAGGTACCCACATGCAGAGAATAATCAAATGTTGTCGAATGAACTTCTGCCAGCAAAATGATTGCCCAGGAAACATGAAATGCATACACTTAACCTTTCATGGTTATCTTTGTTCAGCAAAATTTGTGCACTCTAGCTTATTGGGCAGATAACTAGATGTATGACAGGAGACATATTCTGGGGACAGCCAGCCACTCAGAGTAATAGGGGGTCAGCCCAATCCCACTCTCCAGGGCCTTTGGTAATGCCACAGGAAACAAACATGCTTAATCAAAGATACCTGACAAAATGCTTTGCAATGTGACTTCACTGTGCAAATGTAAACTCTTGTTTCAACCAACCCAATCCTCCCGAGAATAGGGTCCTTTCTAACTGAATTCCTGGTACTGGTCATTAAGTTTTCTTTTGTGCCACAGCTATTTGTCCCCAACACCCCCCCCAACACACACACATAGACATGCTGTAGTCTGTAAGCCAGGTGTTTATGGGAAGAGAAGATGTGGTAAATAAGCAGAGGAGGAAGGGGTAGAAAAAGAAATAGGGAAAGACGTAGATCCAAGGGGCACGTCTGAGTCAATCTGTTTCAGTTCCTGAGTCAACAACATAGAGTCCAGGCTGATAAAGTCTTCCACCCAGGGATGCTGTATTAATTGGCTAATTAATGAATGTAACTCACTCTTAAGAATCCAAAGAATGTCATTAATGCTAATGTATTATTTTTTTTACACAGAAACCATTTAAATTAGCAAAATTAAGTTGCTCTGAATTAGAAAGTAAATTTTAAATTGAGACTCCATTATTAGGATGACAAAAAAAAGGAGAACTAATGGTGGCCTAAGAAGCCATCATAGCAGAAATTTTATCAGTGTCTGGTGGTTTGGTTGTGTCATCACATCAAGAAGATGGGCTGTGTGCAATGAGCAGGTGGCTTGGGTTATGAAGACAAATCCAAAAATATGCAGGAAGAAATACATGCGTGCAGGTGCAAAGAATGAAGTCGGAACATATGTTGGAGGCTGATGGACCTCACCCAGGAAAGGACCCCCTTTGAGCGCCTAGGTCACTAGGTCAGCACTATGGTGAATTTTAGTGGAACAAAGCAAATTCATCATTATCTGTATTCTAGTTAAGGCAAAGGAAGTTCAACAACCAAGTCCCCATCTTTATACTACTGAACACTGAACCATTTTGTTTCTATATTCCAGATGACTTGGTGATCAAAATTCTTGGTAGGAACATTTGTCAAAAGGAGCAGTGGCAATGGCTTGGATCAAAAGTGGGGGTCAAGAAATCCAGTTCTAACAGTTCATAATGACAACAGTCAGAGGTCTGTGGGCCTCTGCAAATGTGGAGGCAAAGATTTCATGTATCTTCCAGTCCTGTTCCTCTCCCTCCTGTGTCCCCGTGAAATGTAATGATGGACTAGACGGGATGAATTTAGTGCATCCAGTTGCTATGACTCAGGGTAATTCATTCCACATTTCTAAAATGAGGACCCCATTCAAGGTGCAGTGAGGGACGATGTGAGGTCACAAAGCTAAATTACACACAGATCTGCTCTCAAGGAGCTTCCAGCCAAGCTTTAGAAATAAACCAACAATAATCTACAAAAATAAATACGTTTGCACCCTGCACAACGCTTAGTACATTGTAGGTGCTAGAAGAATAGTGAGTAGGTGACCGTAGGAAGAGAAGGGTAAGAACCAGGTTCAAGGCAGACATACTGCAAGGTCAGTCACAAGGGGGCACTTCCAGCAGGGAGGGCCAGGGAAGGTTTGTGGAGCCCTTATGAGAGTCAAGACAAAGAATCTGATGCAGGCATATGGGACGAGGAGGAAAAAATGTACAGAGAAACCCCAACAGTGAAAATTAATGTCAATTTCTGCTTATTTTACTAAAAGGCTTATATAATTATTATGCTTTGTCCTGACAACATACCCAATTTGCAGATAAAGAAAAGAAATTTATTTATTTATTTATTTGTTTATTTTGAAACAGAGTCTCACTCTGTCACCCTGGGTAGAGTGCCGTGGCGTCACAGCTCTCAGCAACCTCAAACTCTTGGGCCCAAGTGATTTTCTTAACTCAGCCTCCAAAGTAGCTGGGCCTACAGGCACCAGCTACGATGCCAGGCTAGTTCGTTTCTATTTTCAGCAGAGATGGGGTCTCATTTGTGCTCAGGCTGACACACACAGAAGAATTAAGCAATACGTCCACAGTCAGAGAGTGACAGAGCTGCTATTCCATGATTCATTTCATCATTCAATATTCATGCATTCAATTCAATCAGACATGCACTCATTCAGCATGCACGAAGTGTCTACATGGTGCCAAGAATTGTTCTAGGTGCTGCAGATACCGACTGTAACAAAACTGATCCTACCGTTACCCTTCAAGAGACTGTGTTCTCCTGAGAAGAGACAAATAAACAATCCTAGATCATGATAAACGCCACGAGGAGAATACAGCAAGGGAGTAGGGATAAGCGAGGAGAATGTGGACGGTGTGTTGAGGGGAAGAGTGGCTATTTAGTAGGAAGGATATGGAAGTCCCCCGTAAGCAGGTGTCACGGGAGTTCCAACTTGAACTCAGAAACCTGGGAGAGATCATTATGGATGGAGAGGGCTGCAAATGCCTTGAGATGGGATCTCATAGCAGGAACTGGACGCAGATCCCTGTAACTGCTGCAGGAAGAAGGTGGGGGAGCAGGAGATATCTCAGTGACGTCACACGGGCTACTAAGCAACTCAAATCCTAGTTTTTCAGGAAGAAGCTATTGTAGGGCAGGAATTGCTATGCTATTGCTATGATTTATGTCCTAAAAAGATTGTTTTGGCTGGCATGTGGAAACCGTCACATAGGAAATAGGACTGAAAGTGGAGGGACCTTGTGGGCTCTGCAGTGATCAGGTGAGAGGAAGGGACAGTTGGACCCGAGTTTCAGCAGTGAAGATGGTGGTGATGGTCAGGTTAGGGGTGGGAAGCAGGAGGGAGAAAAATAATGGGTGACTCCGATTTTTTATTATGGGGTTTTGGTTTTAGGCTTAGACAAGCTAGGCAGAAGGTAGGACCATTTGTGGGGAGGGGGATATGCAAGGAGCAGCGGGTTTTAGGGGTACCTCAAAGGGGTGAGGTACAGAGATATCAAGAGTTCTGCTTTGAGAATCTGAAGACAGACAAATCTGTTAGCCATGTGAATGCTGGTGTGTGGAAGAAAACTGGACATTCAGGCTGGGGGTCTACTTTCGGGAATCATCTATGCCTAGGTGCTCCTGAAATGTAAGTCTCTCTCATTTCAAAACTGTGCTCAGTCTGGTTGGAATTTAAAGAATTTAAAAGGAGTAATGGGAAACCAGATTGGAAAGGGGGTATTTAAGGCAGGGTAAAATATAGTATACATCTTATTACTTTATTTACTGAATGCTCCAAGCAGCAGGTACAATTTAAAGTCCCTTAAGAGGGCCGGACAGGGGTGGCACCTGTGGCTCAGCGAGTAGGGCGCCGGCCCCATATACCAAGGGTGGCGGGTTCAAACCCGGCCCCGCCGAACTGCATCAAAAATTAGCTGGGTGCTGTGGTGGGCACCTATAGTTGCAGCTACCTGGGAGGCTGAGGCAAGAGAATCACCTAAGCCCAAGAGCTGGAGGTTGCTGTGAGCTGTGACTCCACAGCATTCTACCAAGGGCGACAGAGTGAGACTCTGTCTCTACAAAAAAAAAAAAAAAAAAAAGAGGGCCGGACAGGGTGGGTCATGCCTGTAATCCTGGCACTCTGGGAGGCTGAGACTGGTGGAGACTCAGGAGCTCAGGGCAAGACCGAGCAAGACCGAGCAAGGGCAAGACCTGGTCTCTACTAAAATTAGAAACACCAGCTTGGTGTTGCAGAGGGTGCTTATAGTCTCAGCTACGTGGGAGGCTGAAGCAAGCAAATTGCTCAAGCCCAAGAGTTTGAGGTTGCTGTGAGCTATGATGCCAAGGCACTCTACTCAGAGTAATAGAGTAACAATCTGTCTCAAAACAATAAAATAGAAATAAAAAAATAAAGTCCCTTAATTTTTTTTTTCTTTTTTGAGACAGAGCCTCAAGCTGTCACCCTGGATAGAGTGCTGTGGCATCACAGCTTACAGCAACTTCCAATTCCTGGGCTCAAGAGAGTCTCTTGCCTCCGCCTCCCAAGTAGCTGGGACTACAGGCACCCGCCACAATGCCCGGCCATTTTTTGGTTGCAGCCGTCATTGTTTTTTGGCAGGCCCAGGCTGGATTCGAACCCGCCAGCTCAGGTGTATGTGGCTAGCGCCTTAGCCCATTGAGCCACAGGCTCCGGGCCAAAATAAAGTCCCTTAAATGGATTTTTGTCATCATTTGCAAAGAAAGGTCCTTAGACTGATTTGAAAATATACTACAGGAAAAGAAAAAAATGCTACCTTAAAATAGAACGAGTTAGTAATAGATAAGCAAATTTGAAAACAAAAAAATCAAAGGCTTAGAACCATTCTGATATCTCCACGGGGTTTGCGGAGAGCTTTGAGAGTGAGGGTGATGTGTGCAGCAGTGGTTTTTCCAGAACCATGAGAGGCCTTGTTTTAGAGGCAGCACAAATTATTTATCCTAGTGAGAAATGAAAAAAAGAAAACGGATATATTTAAAATCCACTCAAGAATTAATGCTAATTAGGCTCCTACTTTGGCAGGCAGGCAGAGATGCTGTAATTTGTTAGGTGCACAGTAGGAAGGGCTAACAGGGAACTGGATTTTCCAACTACAGCATATGGAAACGATTAATGTAATGATTTAAGATCTACCGTGAACCAGACCCCACTGTCTCTTAATACTGCCAGAGCAACCAACTGCTTTAGAAAGGGAATTCTGGATGTCCCCCACACATTTATATTTTAATATATTTTTAGAAAACTCAGAGCCTTTACATATACATTAACATATACAAAGCATCATATTGGCGGCAAGGAGGGTTGCATGGATGCCTCAGGGGCCTTGTTTCCAAGGAGCTCATCTATGTTCAGGAACCAGTATACTCACACTTGGTAACACCGCACGGCAGCAGACGAGGGCCACCGGCATGGAGAAAGTGCCATCAAGGCACAGAAACAGACTCGGGGAATTCTGGCTTGGGGATTAAGACAGGCTTCATGGAGGAGAAACATTTTAGTTGGAGACCGAAAGATACACACACATCCAAATACACACATGTTATGACAAGCAGAAGAGGATTTTAAATAGTGTGAGCTCAAATGTTGGACAGAAGCAATGGAAATGAGGAAGAAGCCAGGGCCAGAAGAGGTGGTAGCAGCTGTTGGGAGAGTCCCCGCCCTCGTGGGAACATCTCCCTGACTTCTACCCTTAAAAGGACGAGTGTTACACTGCTACATATACATACAGAAGTACGGCTTCATCGCCCAGCCCAGAGGATTCCAACTCCATTTCGCTCCCCCTTATTTCTGAGGAGCAATGAGAACTGAGTGTAGGTGTTGCTGTGAAGAAAACAGCCTCTTGGGGCCCGGGGGAGCATAGGAGAACCTGGTGTCGGGAGCATCGTCATCCCAGGCAAGCTATAGTTTCTGTGTTTTCATCAAAGTCTGGCTTGTGGCTCTAAGGGACATAGAACCAGCTTTAGTAGAAAATGTGGGCCTGACTGTTGTATAAGTTTGTTTCTTTAAAGTGTCTTAGTTAATTCTTGGAAGCAAAATCAGTTTTGTGGCCTTAATAGCCCAGTGAGAAATGAAATACTAAAATTACGTTACTTTGAATATATGACCTCCTTAACTAGACTGACCCATGTGTATGTACAGGCCTATAGCTTTGATGAGAACAAAGGTCTTTTTGCAACAGATCTATACATGGCAAAGGGTGAGAGAGGTCACCAAACTCTGTCTACAAAAGGCGTGAAACCAACACCTCCCCCCGGAACTGCTGCCATGACAACCTGTGACTCTGTGTGTTCCATGAAGTCAGCTCTCCTGGGGAGCAGGGCATACGAGACTGGGTCTCTTATTCTCAAAGCATTTACTTCCCAGACACGAAGACAGACAAGAGAAATGAATAGTTTATGCAAATTATTAAATTGATTTCTATTTCTTTCAATAAAAGTGTTCCCTAGTTGTTAGACACAACATTCAAATACTTACAAGTTCAAGGGCTGGCAGGAAAAAATTTGACCAAGTACAGCTCTGGCCATTGCCTAGGGGAGACACCTGCTGACCTGATAGATCTCAGCCCCACACAACCCAGAAGAGGAAAAACCGGGGAACCTAGACGTGTGCAGCTCACACAGAATGGCAAAGACAGCTGGGCTGGAAGAAGTCAGGAGGACACTTTGGTGCTCCAAGGTAATTCCTCTGAAGGGAGCTGTCCAGACTGGGTTGAAGCACGGACTGCAGGTCCTTTGGCCAGGTGTCTGCTCTCAGCATCATTTGAAGGACTCATTGTGCATCCTTGACCTGAGGAGCCAGCATGCAAGCGTCTCCACTCATATTGAAACACACAGATGGCTCTAAAGGAACACACAGTTCCAGAAGGGATTAGATTTTAAATCTCATGGTTCTCAACCTTCCTAAGGCTGTGATGTATTTTCATTGTTACAAAGGGTTCACGACCCACAGGTTGAGAAACAGGAAGACCAATGAGCCTTTTCTACTCTCCACTCAGGAAGGAGTCACACACCAGGAACTATGTTTCATATCTTGCCTGTCTCTGAAGTTGATGCTTCAACCAAGTCGGGACAGTTCCCTTCAGAGGAATTACCTCGAAGCTCCAAAGTGTCCCCTGACTTCTTCCAGCCCAGCTGTCTTTGCCATTCTGTGTGAGCTGCACATATGTCTGTCTCCCTCCCCCAGGATAGAAACCACTGGAGTAAGGCCTAGTCATGCTCAGGTATTTCTCCTTCCAATATCTAGCACAGTAGACTCTTGCGAACAGTAGTCAGTTAACAACTGGTTGTTAAGTAAATAGGATGGTGAAACTATATACGGCCACCACTTTGCTTACTAAGTGTATGGCTAAACCAAAGAAGACCAGCTCTTTTCTGCAACTGAAAGCGGTATCATAAGCTGAGTTGATCTATCCTGGAAACTTCATCAGAGGTAACATCTACTTCAGAGACAGAGCTGTACTGATAGGTTAGCTAAGTAAACCTAGCTAACTAGCTAACCGTACTATACTGAGTAGTTACTCTATTCCTCCTGCTAAGCTAAGTACTAGATATCAAAGATCATTTAATCCTCACAATAACCATTTAGGGTGAATATTTTCATATTAACTCCACTTCATGAGGAAGCTGACACTGAGGGAGGGTAGGTAATGGTCCCCAGGACTGGCAAGGGAGGATGTCAGTTGTAGGGATGTGGTCATGTGAGCTGGAATCAGCTCATGAGAACCAATGGTGTTCTCATATTTTCTCAACTGTGTATCCAATGATTTCAATTTGGTAGCTTGAAATTGGCTACGGCAAGAGTATTCATACCATGAAAATCAGCAAACAGTACATTTTAGAGATGATGATGATGATGATGATGAAGATTATTTTGGTGAGCCAGTTCTTATCAGCATGTCCACTGCCTTGGGCTGTCTATTTCCAAAGTCTCCATGCTAAGGAACCACTATTCCCTACGTACTTAATAAATAATAATACATAAACTTGGCAATAGCTGTGTGATGAAATTAGACCAGTATTATGAATGCAAAGGGAAAGACAGGTATGTGGGAAGGCTAGGAATTAAGATTGTCAGGAAATCCCCAGAACACAGGACAAAGATGGCATCTGAAAGACCCAAGTCACCTGAAAGCTATGTTCTTATAAAGTAGAAGGAATTAGTTCACTATTCTTCAGCACAGGTTGGAACAGATAACCTCAAGATCAGCCAGCGTCCCTTCCCTGATTCTCAGTGGTCTTTTGATACATGAGAAGAAGAGTAAACACCAGCATTCTGGTAGATGGGAAGGTGTACCCCTGATCGTAATAACATTTATATCAGTCACCAGTTTGCTATTTTTCTTTTCTTTGAGACAGGGTCTTACTCTGTCGCCCAGGCTGGAGGGCAGTGGCATGATCATAGCCCACTGCAGCCTCCAACTTCTTGGGCTCAAGTGATCCTTCCACCTGAGCCTCCCAAGTTAGCTGGGACTACAGGTGCACACCACCATGCCCAGCTAATTCTTTTATTACATTTGTGTGTGTGTGTGTGTGTGCGCGCGCGCGTGTGGAGATAGAGTCTCGTGTGGCCCAGACTGGTCTCAAACCAGTAGGCTCAAGCAATCCTTCAAAGTTCTGGGATTGCAGGTGTGAGCCACCATACCTGGACTAACCTTTCATGTGGACAGAAGGAATTGCGTTTCACCACATGCAAAGACCCCAGTAGTGTCTTTGGAAGGGATTTAACTTCCTTCCTTTGTTTGTGACAGAAGTGAAGTGAAAAGGAACAGAGAAAAGGTCAAGAGAGAGAAAGGAGGTGTGTATAGATGATGGTAGAAAGTGGGTGTTCAACGAATGCCCAGTGAGGGAATGAGAAAAGTAATGGAGGAAGGAGGCTGCACTTACCGTTTTAATTTCACCTCTAATCATCTAATGTCCAGGTCTCTAACATCAAAACCGATCTAAGGCAGAACCCGGCTTTACGGGGACAGACAGCCCTTGTGTTACATGGCAGGGCTGCAAACCAAACAAAAGGAGAGTCTGACTAACAAAGCACTCAGCCAAGACAGCAGGTGCTGCTGTGCAATTTTGGAGAGAATCTTTCTAAAACACGGGTGATAGACATCTGGAGCAGGCACGTACCAGTAACATGATAAGGAGATAAGTCCCACTGATAGGTGAAAGAAAAAGGGAATAGAGGAAGAAAACAGCCAATTTCGGGAGAGTTCAGAGCCCTGCATTCACTTCGGCAGTAGCTATCCCCTCAGACGGACCCACGTTACAAAGGATGGCTGGAACGCATCAGCAGATAAAGTGCAAGCAATTCTTTAAGCCATAAAACCCTAAGACAAGCCTCAAATGCTGATTTGTATGGCACTCTCTAGAGTCTTGCTTGCTATAAAACACTATCCTAAGGTGTCTCTAGCTGTGGACTTCCATTTTAAGATTCATAACTCCACACCAGTTTAATAGAAATCAATAGAGCCAGGAATCCTATATTCTTTATAATTAGTGAGAAATGCCAGTCTTCATCACAATCCAGGGCAAGAGCGGTTTCATCATGTGCTCAGACACCTCTCCACACCCAGCTATGGGAGACAAACACCACCATTTATTCCTCACGGGGCAGGGAAGCTGAATTATAAGGACAATGGAGGCTCAGGGACTTAGGAGTACAGACGCAGGGGATGGGAACAGAAGGGGAAACAGAGGGAAAGGGGAGTCCATGCTCAGTTCTGGGGGATGCTCCCCTGAGATACTCTGCAGCATGCCTGGTGATCCCTCTTATTTGTGGACAGTTTCAGACTACAGGGTCTTCACAGGCCTTCAATGCGGGCCTTCGTGACTGCCTTGTCCCTGGCAAAAAGCACGGGTGTCACAACTGTTTGTTGAATCTGGCTCTGGAGAGGATTTTGTAGATGGTCCATGTCTTTGGCTTAGGCCTGCTAGGAAGTAGACTCAGCTGGTGATTCGCATGCAGGCCAAGTATCACCAGCTGAGGACTAAACCCAGGGAGAAATGACTGCAAAAAGGCCGCAGCTGACCCAGGAGTTCTGATGCTGGGGTGTCAGTCCCACCTTGACAGAGGCAGGCCTTTGCATACCCATGGATGTGGAGCGGGCTCTCCATGTGAAAGCTAGGTCCAGAACTAACCAAGAGCCATCAGCTGCCTGCAGGCCCAGAGGCAGGAGGAATAGGAGAGTCAGTTCTGAAGGCACAGCACAGCCCCGCAGATAAGAGGGGTCAGACATGTCACTCATACACCAAACTACTAACGTGCTTTGTATAATTTCCAGTGGTGTCAATGCCTATAGTTACTCTTCAAGTAACCATTATCCTGTACCTATTTTGCAAAAAGTCCCACTCCTCCAAAATAAAATATGGCAAGTGGACTCATTTGCTATTTATATCCCAGAAAGAACTTTGCCGTCCTCCCCATCCCAACCACCACTGCCCTCAAGGGAACAGTGTCTAGTGGACCAAACCTGCAGAATGCAGAGAAAAACATATCCTACCTCCAAGGCCGTTGGTTCCTGGACCACCTTCCTCATGGCCAAGGTTTCTATGGAAACCTCCCTTCAAGCTATTCTATCCCTTAGAAATGACAGCGACTTACTGAAATCTAGGTCTACCAATGAAATTAGACCAGGCGTCCTTTATGAGAACATAGCATTTCATTGAATGACTTCCGGTTCTGTATGTTGAATGTGTATGAAAAAACCCCGCTTATACTGGAATGGTCTGTTACATTTCTTCTATCAAACATGAAGTAAATGTCTACTATTTCCTGTACCACTTGTTTAGAAGGCCAGAGGAATTAAGGTGCAGAAACAGGGTGGGAGAAACTCAGTTTAATTGATAGGAGGCTGTTGGTTACTAATAAATCTAAGTGCTGTTTCCCAACCATACTATGAGCTCCCTAGAAATACTCAATGTATCTTACTGGTCCTGACATCGCCAACCTCCCCCTCCCCCAGAGGCTGCTGCTCATGTTGGGCCCTCAAGGCCATTGGAATGAAAATATTATAAAAATTCTGACGTCCTGTCTGGATAACAAAACACTTTAGAATCCTCCAGGAAGCATTTAATTCCTTGGGAAAAGTCCATGGTTTATCAGTTTGATATATTATGCCATATTGAGTAGGACTTTTCTAGTTAAGACTAGGTTCTTCATTCCAGCATTCAAGGACTCAGTCAGGTGTTCAAGACTCAGTCAGGTGTTCAAAACTCACCTTGCTCATCTTACTTTTAGCAATTACCTTCTTTGAAGTCCATTTCCCAGATTTGCTGTTGTCCTTAACATCTTCCTGTACACGAGTCTTAAGCCAAATCAAATGTTCCTTTTAAATAAGAACCTACTTTATTCTTTCATAATTATTAATATATTTTTAACCCCAAAGGCAAGAATACACATTAAGTACATATGTTTGCTCAACTGATTTTGTGGAGAGTTTTTGAGGTAGATTAAAGCAAAAAGATCATTCAACAAGACGGCAGACAGAGAAATCGGAGGATTAGAATTAAAAAAAAAAAAAAAGGAGATATTGCAAAAATGCCAAATGGGAAATTCGACATATTCAAAATTCGACATTTTGAGTCTGAGACTTCTAGAAGCCAGTGGGAAAAGGAAAACAGGAAATGTTTTAGTTCTTATTTAAAAAAAGAAAACAGAACAGACCTAACGAAGCTGTGTCTAGTGAAATTCTGAACGATAACTCCCAAGCGGGTCTATGAGAGCTACAATTATCATTTCACAAAAAAATGCAGTTGGAAATGGGATGTGTTGTTTCATCCAGGGTCCTTCCATAAATGGTGATGGCCAGGTCCTTTGTTTTCACTCATGTACTGCAAACTAACAGCTGCTAGATAAAGAAATATTATTTGTGTCCCGATGTCCACTCATATTTAAGCAAAAAGTTTCTTCTTTAAGAATACTTTACGAATTATCTTTAGGTTTTGACACTTATCATTTTTTCCAGGCTGGCATCAGAACTCATGCCTGGCCTCCATGAAGGCTCCCTTCGTTGGGCGACTTTCCTACCCTGCATTGATCGGATGGTACATGTATGGAACTTACTATTTTTGTTTAAAGGTACTAAGTATGCTTTTCCCTTCAACAAGATGACATGGTAAGATGGCTATCATTTCTTTTGCTATTTCTCCTATTGAGAGGAGGAGAACCATTATCCTCCCTTTGAAAAGGGCTGCCCTTAGGGACTTGCTTGACTAGTAAAATACAGTGGCAGAAACATCATGCCAATTCCAGACTTTTCCTCCAGACAAATGGAAAGTTCTTCCTTGCTCTCTTTGGTTGCTATGTTGTAAGACTCCTATGCCAATGTTTTTCAACCTTTTTTTTAATCTCACGGCACACTTGAACCTATAGTTAAACTTCTGTAGCACACTTAAATTATGTTGATCAAAAAAAACCAAACAAACAAACAAACAAAAAAAAAAAAAAACAAAGAGTGAAGGCTTGGGGCCTGTGGCTCAAGTGGCTAAGGCGCCAGCCACGTACACCTGAGCTGGCGGGTTCGAATCCATCCCAGGCCCGCCAAACAACAATGTCAGCTGCAACCAAAAAATGACCGGGTGTTGTGGCAGGTGCTGTAGTCCCAGGTACTCGGGAGGTGGAGGCAGGAGACTCTCTTGAGCCCAGGAGTTGGAGGGTGCTGTGAGCTGTGAAGCCACAGCACTCTATCCAGGGTGACATCTGGAGGCTCTGTCTCCAAAAAAAAAAAAAAAAAAAAGTCTTTAAAAAAAAACAAAGAGTGAAAAAAGAAAGTACTTAATGTGCTTTGAACTTTAGTTAATGATCTTTAACGTTTTGAGCTGTTCCTCCCATAGCACACCTGTGGCACCTGGTTCAAAGTCAGTGTCCTAAGCCATGAGCAGAGACTGCTGCAGGCACTCTGAGCATAGTTCCAGCCCAGCCCAACTTCCACCCACCCTGTCACAGACCCTGTGGACCAGTTCATGTACCAGGGGACCACTAAGTGACCTTCCTCAATGCCGTCCAGAACAAAAGAACTTTTAGCTGATTAGAATCTTGAGATTTAATGAAATGTTGGTTGTTTTATTTAAGACATTCAATTTTGGGACGGCTTATTATGTTAACAATTTATAGCCTATCGATTGTAAGTATCTAGAGACTAAAATCATGTATTCTACCTTACCCATTTATTTTGACAGGTAAGTATGGAATATCTACCATAATAGGCAATGTTCTAGGATCTGGAGATACAATGGAATAAAAAAGAGAAAAATCTCTGCCCTTGTTAAGCTCATATTCAAGTCAGGGAGACAGATGAGGAATAAGAAAATAAACAACATTACTTTTGTGATATGCAAAATTCCAGGCACAGTACTAATGAAGGTTGTACTTCTGTGCACATACAACACAGCTAAAACTAAAATAAAAAAAAAAAGAAAACACTTTACTGAATCAAAGAATTTAGAAGACTAAGTTATTAACAAGAGAAGTCAGATAAGCCAGAGAGGTTTATAAACAACACTTTTCTGGTACAAAGGGGATAATGAATAGATGTTTACCTGTTTCTTGGAAAAGCAGTGTCTCCTTTGCCTTGAGAGTCCTAAAACCTTTATTAAGAATAAAAGGGGGCAGATCCCCAGCTTTTCAGAAAAGTAGGTTATTCCCTAACCAGGATAGAACGTATTGCTCCAGAAAATGTCAACATCAAAACAATATAGAAAAAATAATTACAGACAGTGTTAGTGTTGTGAGCTGATAAGGACCAGATGGTCCTTTGTATTTATGGTTTTCCTTATGCATACAAATGCTTTGGGGATCCAATTAGCCTTCTACAAAACTCAAACTGGGTAATTACTATCATTATCCCCTTTTCAAATAAATCTGAAGTCTAAACTGCAATTACGTTTTTTATCTTACATTTGGTGTTCACACATTTTAAGAATTGTTCTTTGCCATCAACTCAGAAAACTTCTTAACATGGACCGAGGTAAAGAAAGTGCAGGAGGATTATTAAAACAAAAAATTTTTAAAGTGGTTCCCTCTGTTAGAGAAAGTGCTGACAACTGCGAAGTATCTCTCAGCAAGTCTTGCCTCTGCCATAATTTCACTCCAATCAAAAATGAAGTTCCTCTTCCCTGAGACTTTATATTTCCACTTATGCTTTGCACAGCAAAAGAGAAGGATTTTTACATGGAGACATAACCAGTCACGCATGATAGAGAAAGGATTCTCTGTGAGATGCGGGGTGGCAGCCATTTCAATTACCTTCTGACTCTGCCCCCAAAGTGCAATACCTGTGCTGGCGGTGAGCGATGAAAGGGCGGCAGTGTGCATAACAAGCCCTGTATCTCATCGTTATGGGCTTTTTGGCCTGGAGACAGTCAAGTCACATGGTAACGACATCCCTGCATGGCAAAGTGAAGAAGACATAATCACGTGCACCAGTGAACTCATAATAGAGAATTCATAAAACTGCATTTCCAGGGAGAAGTCTGTGAGGAGGTGCATTAGAAAGCAATCGCTTTAGTTCAGGCCTGAGGCCGAGGATTAGAGTTATCCGGGGATTGTGTGCCTTCCTCAGCAGGGCAGGCTCAGACAGTGACAGATATCACAAACGACTCTTCCTCAGCCTCTCCCAGTGAGGAGGTCAAGAAGATTCAGAATGTCTGCTTGACATCTCAAAATTTGGCACCGTGATCACTGATCCACAGGGCAAAATCCAAAAATAACCTAGCCAGGGGAAACTCAGGATGATGAACCGCAACTAAGAGGCACTCGCAGTGAAGTGGAGGCTGCGGAGCTGCACCACCCCACCCACACCAGCCTGCGTGACAGAAGGATGGCTCTGAGGCTGCCACCTCAGCCCCTGGCCCCAGACACTGCCCCAGGCCACCCTGGCAGGCAGCAGCACAGGTGCCCAGGCACTGACAAGAAAGGCTGCCAGGTCAGCACTTCATTCTCCTGAGAGGGCGGCAGTAATCTTGCAGTGTGCTGGAATGAATCTCCAAGGCATGCGTTCATTCTTTCACTCAACAAATATTTACTGGGCATCTACTTAGCATGTGTACTCTGTGAAGCAATTTTTGAAAATCCAGATGACAACAAAACATCGGCCTTAGAAACACTGCCAGGTTCCAATCAAAGAAAGGTGTCAGAGACCCCACCCAACACTGTATCAGAGTCAAAGTGCTCAGAGTACTGAAATGTATGTGCACACGAGCAGTGGTTGGGTCTTTGTGTTGTAGGCTTCTGTGCCAGCCTGAGGTGTGAACAGGCAGTGTCATGCTTGGGAAATTCATAACATCAATCTACTTCTTAAGTGTATGCATCTTGTTGGAATACATCTTGATATGCGTACAGCCATTTGTATTGTTTGTAGTGTGTATCTTTACTCTCATCTTCCTTCCTATCGAAGGGTAACAGGTGGTGTTTTGTTTTGTTTTTTTTTTTTGGTTTGTTTGTTTTTTGTCAACCTTGGTAGAGTGCCATGGCATCTTAGCTCACAGCAACCTCAAACTCTTGGGTTCAAACTGTCCTCTTGCCTCAGCCTCCCAAGTAGCTGGGACTACAGGTGCCCCCCACGACACCTGGCTATTTTTTAGAGACAAGGTCTCGCCCTGGCTCAGGCTGTTCTCAAACACGTGAGCTCGGGCAGCCCACCCCTTCGGCCTCCCAAGTGCTGGGATTACAGGCACGAGCCACTGCACCCGGCCCCTCGTAACAGGTGGTGTCCTCTCAACTTTACAGAGGGACAAGATGAATTAGGGATGTTAAGAGACTTGTCCAAAGCCACACAGCAAGTATGGAGCCTAAGGAAGACTCACATGGAGGTCTTCCTACTATAAATCCACCAAGTTTCTAGATACTGCACCGTCTGATGAGGGTTTCTGCCGAATCCTCCAAGTAGAAGTTTAGATGCCAGGGCAGCTCAAGGCAGGGCTTATGTGGCTGACGTAGACGGCCTGGCATGTCTGGTTCCTCTCTGCTTCTCAGAGCGCAGACCCCATGCCCCGGGAGAGGAACCTGAATTCGGGCAGGACTAGGGAATCTGCATTAACCTGAAACCTGCTGTATCAGAAAGACCCATGATTTCCAGGTGGCAGGTACAGGTAAAGTCTCAGCTGGGCCAGATGAGCTTCAGCAAGAAACTTAACCTCTTCGTGACTTGTGCTAATCACGTGCAGCAACAGAAAGCAAAACAAGAGTATCCGGAGGCTGAAATCACATATTCTGGTTCATGTATTCATTCGTCCCACCCCACAGAGGCGAGGCTAAGAGGATGGGGTGAGATGACATGGGTGAAGCACAGGCGCAATGCCGGACAGAGTAAGCATCAGCCCTGTCCCTTCTCCCACACTCTCCTATGGGCTGGGTCCTGTTCTGCCAAGGGGGAAAGGGTGTTCTTGGAAGTTCCCATCAGGGGAATTCCCTAGCACTCTAGGCATTTAGGGAGAGCCTTGTTGGCTAAATGTTGGGAAGGAGGCCAGAGGGAGACCAGAAGTCGTGACAGGTCTGCTGCCTCCCAAGAGGTGAGGGGTAAGAAGCCATGTCTCAGCACTCTCCATAAACGCCCAGCCAAACAGGCAGTAACGCATCATTATATGCCCTTGTTTAAAGATGTAAATTAAAGGAAAAAAATAATAGTGACTGTCTTTGCATTTTTATAAGCATTTCTTGCTGATTTAAATATAATCTGAATTCTCTGGTCAGGTTGAAATCTACAATGCCTTTCATTATCCTCTGAGAAGAATGGGCTCCTGCCAGTCAAGCGGTTGTGTGGGGCCTGAAAATAATTGGGATGACAGTCCAGTTTTGCACTGGAGGTAAAACTCTCAAATTATATCAGCTCCGTGTCCTCATGCTGACTCTCTCTGCCAGCTTGCTGAGCTCTGCTGACGACTTCTAAAAGGGCGAACTGGCCATGTTTCCTCAGGGGTACGGCCCATGGGGTCCCCAAGGCCATCTCAGCGCAGGTAGAAGATGGGGAAGAGCAGGAGGGTAAAGGCCGAGGTAGATCTGGCAGGAACTTTCTTTCTCCCTGCATCCACGTCCACGGCTGGCACGGACCAGTTCCTCAGGTTCCGCAAAGCCAGATCACAAAGAAAGATTCGCAGGTGCTTTCTTCAGATAACCTGTACTTCATGACCTACCACAGCTATTCTCATTTGGAGGGCAGGACCTGGTCCAAGTTGGGTAAGTGGTTTTCATGAGAGTGTAGAATCCCTCACAGGGCCCTTAGGAATGTGCTTTGTGTTCTCCTTTCAAACCCCATTTCAAATAAATCTCGGAATTCAAGTAGCATTTGGTATGTGAATATAACTTCTCGGCTATTAACAACTATTTTTTGTTTGCTTGAGCTTTCTAGTTATAGTCATAAACTTCATTTCTAAATTTAGCATAAATGATAGATAGAGTAGCAAAGTGATTACAGTATGCTGGTAGAGAGAGCCCTCAAAGATACCTCCCCAACCCTTGCAATGTGTGTGTCCTTATGTGGAGAAAAGCATCTTTGCAGCTATTACTAGGTTAAGGATCTCGAGATGCGATCACCTCAGATTACCTGGGTGGACCCTAAATCCAACGACAGATGTCTTTGTAAGAGAAAGGCCGAGGGGCACGTGGGACGCAGAGGAAAAGGCAGTGTGAAGACGGCAGAGATTGGAGGGACGCAGCCAAAGCCCCGACACCTGGAGCAGCCGGAGGTGGAGGCGAGGAAGGGTCCCACCTAGAAGCCTCCAGAGAGAGCACAGCCCTACCGAGACGTGAATTTCAGACTTCTGGGCTCCGGAATTGTGAGACAAATTTCTCATCTTTTAAGCTATCAAGGTCATGGTAACTTGCCATAGTAACCCTAGGTCACTAAGAAAGTAATATAGTTTATGTATAAAATAGTACATTAATAGATGTTCGATATATATGAGTCTGTCATATATATGCAAACACGCAAAGAGGGTGCCAAATGTATACACAATTATGCCACTCTACCAAGGGTGACACAGTGAAACTCTGTCTCTAAAAACAAAACAAAAAAATAATTAAAAAACAAGGAAAAAAAACTTCATTAAAATTATAATACTCAATATATGCCAATAACAAAAGGTGAATACAAGTCATGTCTGAGCACCTCTTATAATGGCAGAAGTCAAACATGACTTTGACATTACAATTATAAATACCATTCTTTTCCTTCTCATGTATACTCATGCACCCTCTGTGTGTATGTGTGTGTGTGGAGAGAGAGAGAGAGAAGGGACCACATGGTGCACATTTTTTATCACATGGGATCTAAACTACACCATCGCCCCGGGTTGCCTGACGGGGCACAGGGCCACATCCCACAATTGTTGAACTGCATTTTGCACGATGGGCCGACCACACTCACCAATTGTGATTTACGTGAGGGACAGAAATACCGACACTGGAGCCCACAAAATGGAAACTGAGTAGAAAGAAAATCAGACAGGGCTGAACTTTACTCAGAAAGAATCATTAAATACTAGAGAAAATTGAACTACTTGAAATAGTCCGTGCTCACTGCATTAATAAAATATTCAAAGGCAAAGGTACAGGGCGTTCAATATTTAAGGGGATTTATTGCATGAAACAAATCATAATGGTTCATAAACTATTTTATAATTCTGCGTCCTTGTTTTTATGTGTAGGCATTTAGAGGAAAACTTCCTTATACATTTCTAACCTATTTTGTTAATAACAGTAAAATAATAGTCATGATGGCCATAGTTAATTATTACTGAGCACTTACGATGATTCAGGCATCAGACTAGACCGTTCATGTGCATTGTCTTGTTTAACAAATCCATACAGAATTCCCCCGAGGAATGTATCATTATATGTCTTTTTCAGACACAGAAGCAAATGTCACGCTCAGCCAGATGAAGTGTGTCACCCAGACTGGGGGTTCTTACAGTATGTAGGAGTGACAGGCTTCTGCCCTCCCACCCCCACTGTTGGGTTCCAAAGCTCCTGATTCTAAGAGGTACAGAGCAGGCCTGAGGCAGGTAGGACCTAAAATCTGTCTTGGGATTCTATCATGTCCTTATCATTGGTTAGAAGATGCTCTCGTGGACTCTCTAAACTACGGGTCCTCAAACTACGGCCTGCGGGCCACATGCGGTGGTGTGAATTGTATTTGTTCCCGTTTTGTTTTTTACTTCAAAATATCTACATATCTATGTGCAGTGTGCATGGGAATTTGTTCATAGTTTTTTTTTTTTAAACTATAGTCCGGCCCTCCAATGGTCTGAGGGACAGTGAATTGGCCCCCTGTTGAAAAAGTTTGAGGACGCCTGCTGTCCCAATACAGCGGAAAAGACAAAAGGGCAAAATCAAATCAAATCGCAGTACTAAAGGCTGCCAGGACCTGAGAGGCATTAAAAAGATGAGTAGGATTTGGACAAGGTAGAGTAAGAGAAATGAATGTTCCCAAGAGGAGGGACTGGGATTGTCCCATTTGGGAACCTGGCCTGGCGCTGTCCATTAAAGCGGCCAACGCTCAGCCCGTGAAGCTGAGTGTGGCCCAGCCCTTTCATATAAGGTGATTAAATAAATCAAAATTCCACTCTAGAAAACACACATGTGAAAAGGCTGAGAGTGGATACAACCCGCATTGTCCATGATGATTCTCAACAACAGCTTCTTCCTGTAAGTGACACACCAATGGCCGGCCAAGGACTGAAGGGCCCAACCAGAAGAAGGAGCCCCTCAGAGGCCCTCCCACACACCCCTCACCGGTGGGTGGATCCATGAATCTCAGACACCTGTGCTGCAGGGTTGTTCCTGTCTTTAGGTGGCTCGTGAAGTACCATGCTCAAACATTAAATGGCTCACAGAGGAGTGGACAGGTGGGTGACGGGGTTGTTACGGACGTCGGAGTGACGGGAGAAGGAGAGGCGGAGGGAGGTGATACTGACTTTATTATAAGCATGCTCTAGTGCTATTAGTAGAGAACCATAGGACTCAGTGATGCTGTCTGAGCTGTGCAGAGAGGCACCAGCTCTCTGAGCACGCACGGTCCTCAGCATCACTCACCAGACTAGAGAAGGCAGGACTCGGTGCTGTGCAGAGAGGAATCAGCTCTCTGAGCATGCACAGTCCTCAGCATCACTCACCAGACTAGAGAAGGCAGGACTCGGGGCTTTGCAGAGAGGAACCAGCTCTCTGAGCATGCACGGTCCTCAGCATCACTCACCAGACTAGAGAAGGCAGGAGTCAGAGAGAGCAGGCTCAGTTGCTCCCCAGCATCAGGAGATTCTGAGACTCTTGCTCTGGAGTGGCAGAGACTAACTCTGCAGCCCCTGAGAAGAAGGCTGTTACCATCATTAACATCAGAAGGTGTTACCATCATTAATCTCCTGTCCATCAGGTATACGCTGATTCCCTCATTAGGGAAGGCTGAGAGCTGTGATTTTCCACTGGTGTGCACACTGGTGTGCCCTGAGAGGATCTTAGATGTGCTATGAAAATTTTTAAAGATCATTAATTGAATTATTTTTGAAAGAAGTTCAAAGCACAGTAAATATATTGTCGTTTTTCACTCTTTTGATCAACCTAATTTAAGTGTGGCACAGAAGTTTAACTATAGGTTCAAGTGTGCTGTGAGATTAAAAATGGTTGAAGAACACTGGTCTAGAGAGTTGATTTCCCAAGGGATTTGGTCTTGAAGTCACTCTGGCTTCATATATCTGTCTTTGTGCCTCTAGCTATTAGCATCAATGTACTTCTAATATTATCATAATTATAATAATTTATGAATTAACCTGGAGAAATGCAAGTACATGGGGAATGAAACGTTCTGATTTTGCTTGTTGGAATGGGATCTGTACCTTCTCAATTAGACATGGCTTTTGTCCGACTAATTGGGGGTCTAAGAGGTTAATAAGAAATCAGTGAACAAGTAGCATTATAGTCTGAAACAGGACTAAGATCACCCTCAGACCGATCATCACCAGGCTCCTTTAAAGAACACTGGGATTCCAGGAGAGGGGGTTAATAGGTCTGATAACAGGTATTGGAAATCAGGCATGCTCAACATATTGCTCACGTTTCTGACCCAGAAGGGCAAAATTCCCATCAGAATGTCTCCCTAACTTCTGAGAACTGTGCTGTGTGGCATGGCGGTCAGCATCTGGCTCAGCTGTAAAATCCAGAGGGTCCAAATGTAGAAAGAAGTGGAAGGAACTGCATTTCAGCATCCATTTTTCATTCAGATTTAAATACAGCACCAAAAACATATGGGCTTAAAAAGTCCAAATTTATGATACAACATGGTTTAATTCACTTAGAGGTAAATAGAGAATCACAGAGAGGTGATCAAAACTGGCGATCACAATGGAATACACGGGTGATCCTGGCTAAGGCCAGCTGATGTGGAAACCAAAGTAAAGAATGCCCCCAGAAAAAGGTTCTAAAAGGCATCTGAGTACTTTGCTGCATTTGGGTCAAGACTGTGTTCTGCAGACATGGAAAGACACGTGATTCAGGGCTCTGTATAGTCCTGTGTACGCTTGTCTATTTGCCTTTCTATCATTTAACATATCTCCACTTTAATATGCAAATACTCATTCTATGAACTCGTCCAATGAGGACCTCTCAATCTGTTTGAAATGCACAATACAGAGTTCTATTTATTGCCCAGCGAAGTCAATAAAATCCATATGGCAAGATCCCTATTTCCGCCTGACTCTGATCCATCCTAGAATAGGCACCAAACATAATATGAAGTCCGTGCGCTTCCCAAACCTCAACAGTACCTGTCACCGAAAGGAGAGTGTGCAGTATATTGGGGTAAAAAAGGTAATGTCCAAACAACATGCAGCTTTTGCTGAGAGTCCAATTTATTTCCAGGAACTCCATATGCCTGACACACTGGTTCATCTATTTAAAAAATCAAAAGCCTCATTATCCAGAACCTGATAGAGTCAGAATCATTTCCAGAACATATACACTATCTATTCAGAAGCTCAGCATGGAGAGATAAACGCCATTATTCACAGTTGCGTGGCTCTGTTTTTTTAGGGTGATTTTCATAACTGCGAGGGAGGTGAGCACTAACGCGGTACCTACAGCTCTTAATGGACATTCACACCAGCCTATAGGTTACTTGTCTTCTCGGGGAAAATGAAAATCGTATTGCTGTTCGCCAGGCCCTTTTGTGAGGATAGCATTTGTGACTTTAGTGCCATTAATAACAGAGATATCCTACAGTTATTATTAGTCATAGTAATGATGATTTATTGCAAAAAGTCAGAGAATTGAATCTTTCTAGTAAGACAGGAGGCAGGTTACATTGTCTTTACTTTGTAAGCAAAATGAATGGTGTAAAAATAGGATGATGCTTCCCTATTATGAGCTGTCTTCTCTTCCAAGACAATAGGTCTGGACTCCTATGAATGAGACCTGGGGCTCTGAGAAGGAACATGCAAGAGGTCTGGTCTTTCCTCTTACACAATTGTCAGTGGAACGTGGGTTTCTGATCATTCTTCTCTCCTTTGCGCCACCCCTCAACAGGGTGTCAGCTTGGTGGGGAGGGCCTGTCTTTTCCTTTTAGTGCATCTTCTTATGTCCCTTCTCACTTTGATTCCCAACTCTTGCAGCCTAATGCCTGGCACTGTATATTTGCTGATAAAAGGTCTGCTGTCATTGAATGAGTGATCCTTTGAACAATAACAGTCAGAAATGGGTGAGATGAAGGAGGATGGAAGAACCCTTCTGAGGAGAAGAGGGGACTGGTTTGGCACAGGCTGAGTTTGCAGTGAGGGCCCGATGTCCAAGCAGAGAGGACACAAGACCAGCACTGGAGGTGTGCGTTATATTGGTATCTGTAGCCAAAATAACTTAATTGCATTTAGAATTTGCCTTTAAGTTATTTGCAGAATGAAATGGTTGAGGCTAACAATGAAAGGGACACAGCTGGATTGTCATGCTTCCTTTGATACAGACAGGTTTACTGAGCAACCCGGTCTCTAGCACCCTCACCTAAACAAAGGCAGAGCGCTGGAGCCCGAAGCCCAGTACCTGCAGTCTCCAGGAAATTCGAACCTGTGCTGCTCAGTAGAAAGCCCCACAGCTATTATGAATCTTGATGACATTACTATTTTTCATAACACATTGATTTCTTCTTCATTCTTGGAATTTTGTTTTTCAGAGACCAGTAAATGCCCCAAACTGTTTTGTTTGTGAAAGCTGCTAAAACTCAAATGGGGTGAACAGTTAGGATGATCTCATTTGTCTAAATTCCGCCAGGCCTGGCCCTAGTGCAGTCAATCCTTTGAGATATATTGACTGAAAGGAGTTATAATTTCTGAAGAGTATCGACTGGAATGTAGATTACGGATAAGGTAATGACAATTCTCTGATTTGTAGGAAGAAGAGTCCCTGGTATAACTTTTATAATTTTATAACTATACAAGTCTCTGGCTTTTTTCAAGGATATCTTCACATCATTTAAGAAGAGAGAGAGGGCTCTGTTGGAACTGCTCAGACTTATTTCTAAGGCTTTGTTATGGAACACCCAATGATCCAACATGCTTTCCTTAAAGAAATTATAGCCACTTCATGTTGAAATATTTATTTTGAGTTGTAAGACAGAACACTTTTCTCCTATGCTTTAATCTATCCTTAACACAAAAGACTGTAAGTATTTAAGTCACTCCAGTTACATCAAAAGAGAATATTCAGTTTCTGTTCAGTGTTAGCTGAGTTAAATAGCAGCTCTGTTTCCAGAAAGATAATAATGTCAAAAATCAGAGAGAAAACAGCAGGCATTCGGGGGAATTTAACTGTTGAACAAACGGCTGGAAGGTGCTTCAAAGTCAATTTAAATAATTTTTTTAAAAAAATTACACCCTGAGTGGAAGCCTAGGAATGCTTCTCTCTATATAATTAAAACATAATGCTGAAGAACTCATCACACAGTGATTCCTGATATTTTAATAATTAAGTAGAATGCCCTCATGCTATGGCTTATTATTAAATTCATTTGAATATACTAGAGAATAAATCAATTCCAGTGGAAAACTAATGACAGCATACGGTAAGAGCCTGGTTTAAAGAATTAGTCTATGTAATGGGTTCCCTAATATCAGTTATGTGAAAATGTCCTGCTGAAAATTTTGTCCTTAATATTCTGTGGGGGAGTAGGTCAGAATGATAGGGAGATAAATAAACTAAGCATGATAGTATGCTCATGAATGCACAAACCTGATGGCACGGAGGCACAGAGCTGTAGCACAGGACTGTGACGTGTTCAGCCAACCCTTCTCTGAGTGTGCTCGGGATAGGAAGTGGGGGGGAGGGAGGGAGGGAGCTCCAGTGCCTCTTCCGGTAAAGACACTAATCCTCTTGGCTTAGGGGCCCATCCTTATGACCTTATTTAACCTTAATTACTTCCTTGGAGGTTCCATCTCCAAACGCAGCTATCCTAGGGGCTAGGGCTTTAGTAAATGACTTTTGGAGAAGCACGGATATTCAGTCCGTAACACTGTTTGTCTCATTCTTGTACTGTGCCTCTCTGTACCTGCACCTCTCTGTGCATATTGAATTCCTTCACTGAATGAATCTCCGGGTCTGCAGAGTGTGCAGGACAGGGCCCCACTGAGGAGCTGCTGCAGAGAATCTCACCATCTCTGCTTGTTGAGGCCCTATCACAGTGATTTTCAGCTGGTGTTCCTTGGCACATTGGTGTGCCATCAAAGGATCTGAAGTGTGTTTCAAAAATTTTTGAAGATCTTTAATTAAATTATTTCTGAAAGAAGTTAAAAGCACGGTAAGTGTATTCTTTATTTTTACTCTTTTTTTGATTGACACAATTTAAGTGTGCCACAGAAGTTTAACTATAGGTTCAAGTGTGCTATGAGATAAAAAAAGGTTGAAAACACATCAAGCCCTGTGCTCTACTCCCTGAAGAAGATGAGTAGTAATCAAGATTCAAGAAATAGAAAAGGAAATTTATGAGGAGCAGGAACTGTACAGCTGAGAGAAGATGGAGGTGACTTAACAACCCGCAAGACGGGAGGTGGCATTTCACACAGAATCTTGACTAGCTGTTCCTAATTGCTACTGGGGGCCAGTTAGGAGAAACTAGGACTAGGCTTCAACACTGTGAATGATTTAGGTGAGATATAATAGATAGACTCCCTGACAGTATAAGTCTGTACAAAGACCATGAGAATTTAGAGAGAAGGAAACAGATTAGGAAAGGGGAACTTTTTTTTTTTTTAATTATTTTTTATTGAGTCATAACTGTGTACAATGATTCAGGCTTGGAGTACAGTGTGCAGACTTCCCATACAATTGGAGATATTTTTATCCACCTGATTAATGTAACATTCATGATATTTTCTCATTTACTATGTGAAAACAACTTTACTTATTTTAAATTTAGACCTGCCTCTCAGATCTTCCGGCCTCACGGTCCCACACGTGAGCTTTGGTGAAGGTGCAGATTCTGTCATTTGCCAGGTTTCCCGACTGCTCATTCTTTCATACTTTTCCCAGGACCTCATATAACCATGAGTATGAGCCTGGCATGCCGTTTTTGAGGGTGTTTCCTTCACCATCGATTATTAATGAACTTGATCCTCCAGCAGATCTTACAGCAAGGATGAATGTCTCACAATCCACTGGTAAAGGTCCCTTTAGTATTTTAAATCCAGCTTTAGCAAGAATGGGTTTATGTTGCTAGTGGATTGCCCTAGAAAGAACTTTGGAAACTGAAGAGAGTGAGTTAGAAGTTAAATTAAGTTTATGATTTTTTAGTTATTTTATGGCTGCTTTGCCTTTAAGCCATGCTCTTATGCTCCACCCATCTCCAGAAAAATTACCTTATTTATATATTTTTGGAGACAGAGTCTCACTTTTCTGTCCTTGGTAGAGTGCTGTGGTGTCATAGCCCACAGCAACTTCCAACTCTTGGGCTCAAGCCATTCTCTTGCCTCAGCCTCCCGGGTAGCTGGGACCACAAGTGCCCACCACAATGCCCGGCTATTTTTAGAGACAGGGACTCACTCTGGCTCATGCTGGTTTTAAACCTGTGAGCTCAGGAAATGCACTCACCTCAGACTCCCACAGTGCTAGGATTATAGGCATGAGCCTTATTTCTTTAAATGGGGCAGTAGTGAAAGACAAATTCAAATAAATAAAAAGTCATGAATTAAGACTTTACTCAAGCCTTCTTCCAACAAATAGCCAGGTGACCATGACCTAATACTAAATCTCCTTTAGCTTCCAGTGTTTATTTTTCATGGTAAGAAAGTTTAAAAGATTTAGAAATCTCTTAGAATGCCCCTGTGTCCCAAGAGCCTCAAGCATACAGACGGCATGTGCCCTGCCAAACTGAGCACAGTTCATTGCCTGTGACTTCTGAGGCCTGAGGAATGTGTCCTTTTTGAGAGCATCATGAGGAAGTATGTGGCACCTCAAAGTATAGGCCACAGTACTGGAAATCTGTCCTGCTCCGACTCACAAGGGGGAAACTTTACCAGGGCTGGGCATGGTGGCTCATGCCTGGGAGTCCAAAGCAGATGAGAGGATTGTTTGAGGCAAACCTGAGCAGAAGAGAGACCCTGTCTCTACTAAGATTAGAAAAAAAAATAGCAGGGCATAGTACAGTGTGCCTGTAGTCCCAGCAACTTGGGAGGTTGGGGCAGGAAGATCAATTAAGCTTAGGAGTGTGAGGTTGCAATGAGCTATGATGACACCAATGGCTTCAGCCTTGGTGAAGAGTGAGACTCTATCTTCAAAAAAAAAAAAAAAGTATCCTAATGTCAGTGATAAAGGAACAGAAACATTTAACAAGTGAGAGATCTTTGTTTTCTCATAAGAATTACACGTGTCCATACAGTATAAGGATCACTCTGCTAATGGTAGCAGTCCTTGAAAGGCATGGAATGTAGCTGAAAGTCTTCACCCTGCACTCATAAAACCTTTCTTCTTATTTCTGACAATAGCCTCTGTTTCCAAAGAGCTGCTTCCTGTTGGAAACTATGCTGTTTACTGTGTATTTGCCCTGAAAAGTCATGTGCAAAAGTTCTCTTCAATATGCAGCTTCACTTCTGATAATTCCTCTTGAAGATGATTTACTCAGAACTGGAAATTTACAAAATTTTCCAATCATGCCAAACCATTGGAACACGTTCATTCATTCATTCAACAAATTGTAATTCAACTCCAACCAAATAATGCTAAAGACTCCATACAGAACTGAGGAAATGCACAATTACATGTATCTCTTGGGGCACACAGACTCACAGAACTCACAGTATACTTTATACTCTTTCTGCTGCCCCATCTGCACATGTGTACCCCCACTTTCTAGAATAGTGCTTTGTCACTCAGTATAGCCTCACTAACCCATTAAAGCTATGAATCATACCTAGCTTCACCAAGTCACAAAATCCTGAAGTTACAAAGAACCTCTTTGTTCATCCACCCAGAAGATCTACTTTTGTGGAAGAGAAGCTATCTATAGAATGGATAAACGCAAAGGAGCCATTGTATCCACGGTCCCACAGCAAATTAAGAGCAGAGTAGGGA
Organism: Perodicticus potto; assembly: GCA_963574655.1. Classification (NCBI taxonomy): domain Eukaryota; kingdom Metazoa; phylum Chordata; class Mammalia; order Primates; family Lorisidae; genus Perodicticus; species Perodicticus potto. Next base: position 28,235 of record CAUYRH010148557.1, on the reverse strand, counting down.
AAGATATATTCATTCTCTATCCACTTTTATTACAAGAAAAAGAACGCTGCCTGTTCTTTGACAATATGGTCTACTTTCTAAATTAAAACTTCAGTACAGCACACAATTGTAATGGATAAATATTTGTATTTCTAAGTACATTATGGTATACATTTTTAAAAATATGATAAAATATGAAGCCAGGCTTTCATATGATACATTTGTATTTGTTGCCCTTAACAGCTATTCTACTGGATACAAACTAGGCTATGATTCTGTAAGTATCAACTCACTTCTGTCACAGTGTCTCAGAAAAGTCTGTCACCGGCTATTGGTAGGTAAAAATGAGTTTCACAATTAATCCCTTTAGCAAAGTTTGAAATTATGACTCCCTCTTATGCCACTTTGAGACTATAACCAGGGGAAATAGATACAGTAAAACTACTGCAAGTTGCCCATCCAAGTGATTGTAACAAACTGTCAACATTTGGAGGTGGTCAACATAAGGACATGTGGAACATGTCCGGTCTGTGAAAATTAGGTCAGCTTATGGATGTGGTCAGCTGTGGAGGTTCTACTATAGATCTTGGATCAAAATAAAGCTTTTAAGGAAAAAGAGGTATATAATTTTTTCGAGACAAGAGCAAAGCCTAGTGCTTGGAGGGAAATATATTTAATCAAAGGCTTGGATAGGAAAATTACAAAATAATAATGACTGTGTTCTTAAAAGTTTACTACTATGGCTACGTATCAGTTTTGTCTCAGTTTGTTTAAATGGTCTCATCTATCTTTTATAGCATTTCCAGGTCTTTTTCGGTTTAAGTCGGTTTGTTGTTTCTCCTGGTGACACTTTTGTATCAGGATCTGACCCTGGGCCTTGTTTGTTCTCAATAGCAAAATCCATCATGGCTTAATTCTGGGTCAAATGTCTGTGGAAAGATCTTTCAAACCATACCACAGTGCAAATCTAATATACTGGATTTTCACAGTGATATTACTAATAAAAATAAAATCTCATGCTTGTTAATGGATTGCTTTAATCCAGATTTTAAGCCAAAAAATTAGCACCCATTTGTATGTTTAAGCCTCACTACTCTGCATAGATTATATTATGTTCTTTATTGCACGGATAAGGAAAATCACATTAGAAACAATCAAAGTTAAAAACCAGTATTTATTTGGACAGACAGCCTTTTGTAATAATAACTGATCTTTACTGTATGAACTGCTTTACATATTAAACCAAAATGACATATAGGTAGGCACTATTAATATCTCAATTTAGCAGATGAAGAAGCTGAGAAACAGTACAACTTGCCCTTTCCTCACCTTACTGCTAGTAAGCGGAACAGCTGGAGGGAGATTTTCAACTCCTACAATTGTATATTTCATTGTTCATTTGACATAATGAAGATTTATCACCACAAATATTAAATGAGGTGCTATATAAACTATTTATAGCACCGGTTCTCAACCTGTGGGTTGCGACCCCTTTGTAACAATGAAAACACATTGCGGCATTAGGAAGGTTGAGAATCACTGATCTAAAGCATAGTAAAAATAAAGTATATACATATACATTGTACAGGAAAATTTCATCACCTCCAATTAACATAGCTTTTAAATTTAAAAAGGCAAATTATAGATTTAAAATGGAAATTACCTACAATTATCATTCAAATTCTAATTTTTTTTCAATTACTAATATTAACTTCAATCTATCAGATCATGTATAATTTTTCACTATCATATTTCAGTATAAAATATATGATGTAATATTTTTATACTTTACTAAATTATTTGAAACCAGACTTGAAAACTCTAATAAACAATGGTTATGATAGAAATACTACACATATTATTTCTGTATCATTAATTAATGTGGTATCTCAATCACTTGTTTTGTCTTCTTACTCTCTTTGCTTCCTTTTCTACAATTTCCTTTAGCATTTTCTCAATGTTCTAGGGACCCATAAAACACTATGCAAAAGAAAGGGCTGGGTAAAAATGGCCCTGCCAAAATACGCTCCGGTGGAGCCCACGGTGGCTGAGACTTGTTCCCACTGATTACCAACTACAATGCCTCAGACTCACTGATATGCAGAGGCACGTATCTCTTTTTGGTGCTCAGAGACCTTTTCAATATGCCTAGATGTAATTATATCTCATGACCAATGGTGTTTAGAATATCATTTTGTGATAAATATTGTGTTGCATTTGGGGGATGCAAATACAGAATGTTGTTATATAAACATTAGTTGAATGACATTTTGATAAGCTATGGGAATGTGCTGAAAGACTAAGTATTAAATACCAAGAGGCTTTCTACCAGGGATATGTTACGTTTACTCAGAAAAAGTTTTCCATGGTTTGCTTGTATTATATTTGGAAATTTAGTTGGTGAGCACTAATGCATACATTTATTTATGCATGCTGTCCGCCTTTCTGTCTAAGCACCCTGCTGTTTGGTGGTGAGATAGAACCAGGGAACGTGGCAGTCATACATATTCTGGTGCATTCTCTTAGGTTTTGTCCCTATAGAGAAACATTTTCTCAATGCACATTAAATTCTGGAATTGCTTTGAAAAAATGGTAGTTATTTCACCATGGTTTGGAATAAAACTCTCTTTGCTCTTGTGTAAATTCAGATGAAGAGAATAATCTAAGATGGGCCGTAAAAGAGTGTGGGCAGCATTTATTTCTGAGTCAGAAAATAGGACTGCCAAATTCTCTCATGCTTAATGAGGTCATGGGTTCCACATTTTGGAGATTAGGAAACTTTATAACTGTAAAATGGTGTGTGGCCAAAGTGAAATAAAATAGATTTTCATGGTGATTTACATTTGTTTATATAATCTTTGCACTGTGCAATCTTATAGCAAGAAGCTCACATTCCTTTTAATGTCAGCAAGACACAAGCCTTATAGTAGAAATAGTGCAATAATTACAATTGACCTTACTTTCAAGGAGTCCAGAAATTATGTTTGTACCCCCGGTGGCGAATTGTGTCATCCTACTTATGCAAATTTTACGCTACCTCTGGATTTATTTGATGCTCAAATCTCAGGGAATTAATTATGGATAAGTGCTTAATGAAAGCATGAATGGAATTTGACCATTTTCTTTTCCTACCGTGGATCTTGGGTGAAAGGCAAAAACTTGTGCTTGGCAATGTGGATTCATCGTTTCAGAGCCAACATTTCTTTAGGATCATTCCTAGCTGGGAGTCTGCATATTAAAAGCTCTGATTATTTTTTTAGATTCTTAAAAGATATGAATGAGCAATACTTACTGTGAAATGAATTGAACCAGGACATTGACTTGTTCTCTATGTATATCTTTCTTTATGTTTTTCAGTTTTGTATTACTCAAATGTTCTAAAAGGTGTATCCTGGTTATTTATCATGTACATACATGTGCACACGTGTGATAGATGCAATTTTGTTTGCACTTTAGTGAATTCACTTTGTTATCCCTGACTTTTCACATTTTTATGTCTATTTTATTTCAGTTAAGTGAATCTCATTGTTTTAGAACAATTCATCACACCGATCTTGAAAGTTTGCCGAAAGCAACTGTAGAAACATCTTAGGGAAGGTTTAGTAAATTTAATTATGCAGAAAATAAATTATTAGCTTTTAATTTAAAGGTGCTTTCAAGCATTTCCTTGTCTTTTCTAGGAATACATTTATGATTTTTTTTCTTTTTAAGATGTTCCCCTTATGATTATCAAAAATAACTCTGATTTTATCCTCATTGCAACTTATACTTCAAACCTCAGGTTTACAAATTTTGTAGAATAAAGCAAACTGTTATACATAGCTCTATTCAATGCATAACTCAACTTTTGCTTTGACAACTAAAGGAAATAGTCCCAAAGCCATGTCCACTGAATACAGATCTAAGGAAATATCAAACTCAGGCAGTCTTTATTATTGTATGACTTGTGCTCCTCAGAGAAATCACCAGAAGTAGATGATTGGGGATTTAAGTTTTGGAAATAACATCAGCAAGTCAAAAGCAATAGCAAACCTTAGTGAAGTCCTATTGATTATAATGTATCATTCCAATTTCATAAAAATCAACTCCTTAGGTGCCTAAATTCCAGTTAGTTCATTGTCTTGGTAGCATTAAGTAGAATGACAGTTCTCAAAAATTTTAGTAAGTCACAATAATGCATTGAGCAAGAAATGAAATGGATTTACAGTTGGGTTCCTGGGAATTTTATATAATAAGATATTTATCTTAACACTATAGCACTCTATGGTGAAAAGTAGTGAATATACATCATGAAAGAAGAGAATTGTGTTATTTTATAAGGTATGTCACAGCGAACCAAAGCAAGTTTGAGAACCACTTGTGTAGTGGAAAGATCCCTTCTCCTCTGAGAGACTTATTCATTCATCCATCTAGCCATCCATCATAGAGTGCCTGTTATTTGCATGGATTATATCACAGTCCCAATTCTGCATTAAACTATGAGCTCCTTAAGTGCTTTGTAATCTCTCTGTGCCATTTCCCCATCTGTGTATGAAGATTAGGATTCTTTGGCTAGAAGGACCTTTACTTTCTAAGCAATTCAACCAACCACTTCAGCACTTTCAGAGCCTGCTTTATTTTTCTGTGCTTGCTATACATGTATATAGCTTGTTTCCCTGCAAAAATATGGGTTTACAATTTGCACTGAAAAATTAACTCCCATACTTTACTGTCCAACAGCATTTTTAGCGTTAGTAAACATGGGTTCTGTGAGTTAAAAAATACATTACTTGGGTTTCCACCATAAGCAACAAGGTGGGGAAGGCAAGAAAAATAAAACCACGTTGTTCTACCAATGCTTACAAATGAGCATGATATAGTCAAAGCAGTGAGACACCGGAAGTGTGAGGCATTGACCAATCAGGATAGAGACCTACCCTGTTCAAGCATCCTGTGGGCTGTTTGGGTGCCCAATGCTAGCTCTAACTTCCAAAATTCTCATATTAGTCTTTCAGAAAAGAATAAGCCCATGGATAATTATGTTTGTAGAATGCTTTGTGTCTCCTGCTAAGCAATCATATCTGTTGTGTTCAGTTTGTATTAGGCAGAATCTCCCTTAGAAATTAAGTTATCTTCACATGCAGCCCTAATTTTTTCTTTTTTTTAAGACAGAGTCTCACTCTGTCATCCTGGGTAGAGTGCCACGGCATCATAGCTCACAATCTCAAACATTTGGGCTCAAGTGATCCTCTTGCCTCAGCCTCCTGGGTAGCTGGGACTACAGTTATCCTCCACAATATTTGGCTAGTTTTCCTATTTTTATTAGAGACGAAGTCTCACTCTTGCTTAGGCTGATTTTGAACTGACCTCAGGCCATCTGCCTGTCTCAGCCTCCCAGAGTGTTAGGATTACAGGCCTGAGCCACAGCGCCCAGCCAGCCCTAAATGTTTTACGAATCTCTCAATTGTGGGCCTGGCTTCACCAGTGACAGCCTTCACTTGGGGCAAGGTTCTAACCATAAAACTAAACAGTAAAACCTGTCATGAACTTGGCAATCATCAACAATGGCAATTTAATGAGTTTTTGAATGGGAATATGGTACGTGAGGTATTGTATGCTCTCAGAAGTGTAATTTCTTAATTGGATGCCAGGCTAAGTTAGAGAAATGAATAAAATGTTAAAAGAACTTTATGTTTACTCTGCTACCAATTATTTTAAAATTGCATAACTAATATAGTATATTTTAAGTCCCCAATGTTTCATAGGAAATGGGCACTGATATATTTTTACTACCGGGTGCTATGTTTTAGAATTTTATTTTAATTTATTTATTTTCACTTTTTAATTGAAGATTTATGCCCCCTGTATGATGGTCTCCATCAGATACATAGCTTTATTTTATGTTGTATAAAAATCAATATACAATTTAGAAATTGTCCTTTAATTTATTCATCAGGCTCTCATGCATACTGAAAGCACATTATACACATTGAAGGGAAGAGAAAATCTTTTCCCCTCTGCATTGATTCATATTTTCTCATCTCACAATGATATGTAGCCTCTTATTGAAAATAATTCAGACGTGGATGAATAAAGCTCATCCCAGTAGCCACGGCATAAGCGGAAAACCCTAATGAAGCTTGAATTAGAAGGTGTCTGAGGGTGAATGCTTAAAATGATTTAAGGTCTAAATATATAGAAACTGGAATGGATGCTCAATTTTCAAACATTCTAGGTTTTACCGATATTTTACAATTTGAGCAGTTTGAGCAAATGGCCAATTCAGACACTGAAAGTATTGAATTCCCATTATGGGCAATGACGCCAAATCGCCTGAGTGGGGTGTCTCTATACTTTTCCAGGGGCTATTTACTGGGTCATCTCGACCTCTGGTTTTCAAAAGACAGCCCTCAAGCTTACTGCATACGAACCATTTGGTTTATTTATTAAATAGAGGAATTATCAGAGTACAATCAAAATTCACAGGCCAAAAAAACATCAGATAGGTTCTAGATATTAGTATTTTGTGAAGCTCTCCAGATATCGGTGTTCTAGATGGATTGCAGCCTGACTTTTACAAAATTCCACAATGCATTTCATCTTTGCTGTGTTATTTAATAAGAGGAAATGGGAGAGGGAGCGCGTCAAAATGGCTTTCCCTTAATGGGCACAGAATGCGCAGACACAATGCACAAAGCTTCCTGCAAAATGAGCTTCTCTCGGGGGCCCACGCCGTGCATCCCTGCACCGTTACTCGTCTGAGCCATCATTAGTTACCCTGTGGGGAACTCGTTCTGCAATTGACATGGATGTCCCAGGCCTGAATAACAGCTTTAGAAAGTTTTCAGCTCTTTTACTATTTGCTGGGAGCGGCAGAATTTCTTAGGTTCCGTGACTACTTTTTGCTTGACAAATGACGCAATAAAAAAGATTGATATCAAGGTCTTTTAGATAATTGTGCAGGAAGAAGCTGCAGGGACTAAACATTAGCTCTACTATATTTGTCAACAGTTGAGTTAAGTGATCCACAGGAAGTCACTTAAAACCAATGACTCTAAATTTATTTTAACACCAGTGTTGATAATACATAGTAGCATTAAGTACAGTTTAGCACCGCGAATAAACTTTAAATCTTTCATAGTACATGATTGTTCATCACAGCAAAGAAATCTGGAAAAGGGGTAAAGAGTAAAGGATTCACATTATACTGACCCTAATGGGGCTGGGTGCCAACAAATAACTGTGGAAGGAAGGACGGGACAGAGGGAAGAAGGGAAGGGATTTTATATTCTTTTATATGGATCTGTGTTCCTAAAGCAATGACTCTTATATGTATGTCCATGAGAATCTAGTTACACGCTTAGTTCTAATGATTACTTAATATACTATTTAGGGACAAAAAGAAAATGAAAAAATGTGAAAGAAAGAGGTTTTCAAAATAGTTTGATTCTTAAACACATGCCCTATAATGTGGTTTTAAACAAGCCAGAGATTTTCTTAAATCCTGTCAATGCTACTTGGTATCCACTGTGTACTTGTGTGGCCTAATAACACAGAAAATGTTCTCATGCTGCTTTTTAATTACTACTACACTATCACGGGGCTTTGTTATACCTTCTCTATTATACAGTAGACAAGTAACATCCAGATAATTGTACTTAACTTTTAGAGGGTGGAAAGATTAGATTTGGAGACTGCTGTCAAGGGTTCAAGCCACCGTGCTGTCAAAGTCTAGGTTTGTGATTTGAGCAAGTCTCTTAAATGTCCCATCCCTTAATCCACTCTTTGCTGAAATGGAAAAAAAAAATACTTGTGTTATCTTCTTTAGAGAGTGAGGAGACATCCCAAAAAGTGTACTCTGAAAATTCTCGGCAGATTGTAAACCGCAGTTCACTAGCACTTGTTATTATGATCTTTCAACTTAACTTTTGGTCTGGATTCTGGATGTTCCAACTTAGCACGGTGTTGACACACAATTCAGCTCTAATGACAAGAATTTCCAGTTCTTACAGAGGAGGAAAATGTATTGGATATGGTACAGTCACACATGTGCAACCTGTTATTTTCAATAATAACATGTTAGAGAAGCATTCATTATCAACTAGAAATAACTTACTTAGACAGTTCGCTGCAGTAGAGTTCACACTGAGTGCTAAGATGCTGACATCAGACAGAAAGGGAGTAAACACAGTGATCTCCATTCTAGCAGAAGACATCCATCAGCAGGGGTTATTATTTCTTCTCAATCAGCAAGTTCAAGGTAGGCTTTTTTTACAGCAGGAAGTGTTGTAGAGCCATTTTTCTCTCTCTGTACTGCTCACCTCTTTGCCATTCGCAGTAAATCTAAAGTATTTTAAGCCCACTTCTCTTTGAACCCACAGGTCTGGTTTAATACGCAAAAGTCTCCCTTAGGTTAGAAGATACAAACCCAGTCATTTGAGTCCAGGAGAGCTAACCTGCTTTCATGAAGATCTCAGCTTTGGAGTCAGATAAATGTCGTCAGATGCATTTGCACAGAGCCCCGCCAAGTGTTATGAGGCCAGTTAGAAGATTACATTTCTATGTTCCCTTCCCAGCAGATACGTTTATCCAGGGACCTATATCCTCTTCATTTCTCAGCAGGAAAAAGGGTATTAAGACTTCGAGCCTAATATGATGCATTGCAAAGCAATTTCATGGGTAAGACGAGAACTCGGCTTTTGGGGAAAAAAAATAGCAGAGTCTGTCCATCAGAATTACTTTAAGAAGTCTGTTGGTATCAAAGATCTTCCTCTGGAAGCAATGTGTAAAATGCTGAGATTATCGACAAGAAAGTGATTGAATTTGAAGCCAAGAGAAAAAGCAAGACCCCAAATTATTCTCAGAGAAGTAAAAGAGAAAAGAGGAGGTGGTAAGATATTAAAAAAAATCTTCACTGCTAAATTGAATGCTTCCAACACATATTTGTCTGTTAATCACTACATGAAATACAAACTAATGAAAAAAGCCCCACAAAAACGAAAATAGTTAACAATAATATAAACTCATAGATTCCATGGAGTGGTCTCAATGCACTTTGGATCAGTAGATAAGATAAATAAATACGTGGCACTCCAATATTGAATTTTATCCAGCTGAAATGTGCAAGTATATAAAATAATAACTAATTTTTCACTAGAATCTATTTATATTATAATCTTAAAGTGAATAAAAGTTTTTGTACTTAAAATATAAATATGTTATTTTTAGATTTAAACAACAAAATAGCTATGTTTAGCAAAGGTTTATGAAAGTACTTTTAGTTTCTTGATAATTTCAAATAACTTATAAACTCATTAAGGTTTAGATTTTATCAAAAAATTTAGAGGTCCTTTAAATTATTTCTAGGAATCTAGCTAGTTCCATACTGGGTATATGGCAATAAAAAATGGGATTCTAGTAAATAGCTTAGCGTATTTTAAATATTACTATTATTCAACATGTAAATATTATACAATAATGCACAGGGCACCACCATGTTAAACACATATCCAAGAGAATGATTTTTTAATAAGCATATTAAAGAATTTGGAGAAATTGATCCTCTCTAGTCATTCCGATGACCTCTGAGGGTGCCTCTCCTTCCATTGCCTAAACCCACACCCATCTCTGTTTCTAGAAATCAGAACAAAAATGCATCATTTAATAAGCATATTAAGGAATTTGGAGAAATTGATCCTCTCTAGTCATTACAGTGACCTCTGATGGTGCCTCTCCTTCCATTGCCTAAACCCACACCCATCTTTGTTTCTAGAAATCAAAACAAAAATGCATCATTCAGAAGCTTTTAGAAATTAAATTCTCTCCACATCATTTACTACTTTATTTAGTGGTAAAATTCTGTGTCTCCTTGGCAATGTACTAATTTCCGGGACATTCAGACTGGTGTGAAACAATAGTGGTTCAATCTTGTTTCTTCCACTTCCCAGCCACATGTGTGATGCGTCGCTTTTGGAAAATGACAGCAATATTGCAATAGTTATGAGGATTTAGTGATGTAGAGCTCCATGATGGACTGAACCCAGCATATCGTAGAGGGTCACCAAGTACCCATTTATTATCGCTACTGGTGTTTTTAAATTTTTCTGTATATAATATTTAAATCTCACTTTGTTCTTCTATTTTTAGAAATAATTATTCTCAGGCAGTTTATTTCACGTGCTTCTTGCTTGGTTTTGATGTTTGTGAAACTCCCTCAGCTCCCTGGGGAGAGCACAGTCTGCTCTGGGCAGGACTGCAGTGGGCGGCAGCGTCCTGTTGTTAAGCGACTGATTGTTACCCACATGTAAACAGTCCCAGAAAACAATTCGGCGTTAGCTGGGCAGTCTCTGGGGTGGCATGGCTATTTTATCTTTTCAAATGGGAATAATGGTCAAAATAACAGCCTGGATTCCCTGAAAATTCTACTGTGTGGTCTTCAATTACATAGAAGAATTCGCAAAGTGCTGTAAATCTTGTTCAAACTCGAAATGTTTGGCCCTGTGCAAACCAACAGTGATCTCAATCAATTCCTCTTTCCTCTTAGAGCCACTTTTTGGCAGAAGGCAGTCATAAATTCTGATGGTTTATTTTTCTTCTTGTATTATAGAGAGTTTAAGTGATAAAGATGAGAGGTGCATTGTAATAGACACTTATGTTTTCTGCCCAAGTCGCTTAAGCATGACTCATCATATGTGAGGCTTCAAGATTTAGCTTTAGGATTAAGCCAATTAGCAATCTTCCTCATTGGTCACTCTTGAAAGTTCTAGACCTGGGCGTGTGACGCAGCCCATCTAATCACATCAAATCTTAGATGTTTGCTGGAAATACTGGAATATGACTCTCATTTCTCTGCTGTAGTTGGAGATTCAGATTTGAGACTTAAAACTGCTGCGTTCTAGGAGCAAGGGCTCTGAAACTGTAAAGGATCATTATTAGATCTGAGGATTAGGTGCAATCAGAGGAAGTGGAGCTGTAAGATGAATTTGATTGGCATGTGTGAGCCATTGATCAGGTTCTTTTGGGAACTAGAGATGCTTCTGATCTGTTCCGTCTTGTGTTCCAATATTGGTTAAAGCAGATAATTTTAGGCCTTTTGTGATTTAAAACTGAAATAATCCCGAGATAAAGCCTCCTATATCTATTGTATTTTAGATCATATTGAAGGTACTGAATGAGCATCCCCTGCCGCATAGTATTGTAGCTTTCCCCCTAATTATTTAACTATTAAGTCTTACCGGGACAGTGACGTGCGTGCGTGTGTGTGTGTGTGTGTGTATGTGTATGTGTGTGTGTGTGTGTGTGTGTGTGTGTGAGAGAGAGAGAGAGAGAGAGAAAGAGAGATATGAAGTCGATTACTGTTGGATTAAAAAAATTACTGAAACCTCATAAGCTTAAAATAACCATCTATTCTTGCTTACCTACATGTGGTTCTTGGCTGCGCTCATCCAGGCAAATTTTGCTTCAAGATGAGGGCACTTAAATGGGGCTTGGCTTTGCGCAGTGGGCTGGCCTCATGTCTATTCCATGCATGTTCTCGTCAGGGCCCAGGCTACAGGAGCAATAGACCCCATGCCGAAGTCTTGTGGTGATGAAGAGGTGCGAAGGAGCAGCAATAATCGCACAATAATCACACAAGGACGTATCAAGATTCTGCTTATGCATTTGTGCATTTTCACGCAGAAGGTACCTTCATTGTTTCCAGAAAAGGATGTGCACAAAGGAATGTCTTAATATAGTAGCTCATTAGAATTCAAATCTTGATAGTGCGATTCTATTCTATTGTTCGCTTCATACCTGATTTTATGACCTCGAAGAAGAAAGTCAAATAATGTAGGTGGAAACTACTGCTATGTACAAAATGAGTAATCCTAAATACCTGAGATGTAGAAGAAGCTGTGCTTATTGTTATTGGAAAATAAAGACAGAAAAAGAATTAAAGTTCTTTTACAGAAAAACAAAATGGTAAAGGAGTGAGAGGAGGACCTGTCACCGGTTGTCTGTCTTCACAGAGCCAGACAATTTGCGAGACAGCAGACAGAGTGCGTTAACTCATTTAGTCCTCACGTTGCTCATGGTGAAAAAAAAGGAAGGGAAAAAAAAAATTTGCGAACAGCCAGTTTCATTTTATAGGCATATGGCTCAGTCGGGAGTCAGTCAGAGATTCCAGAATTTTCTTGCATTATTTCTCATTTCTTGGAGCTTGAATCTGCCATTAATTGAATCTGCTCACCTTGGAAAGTGATTCGACCACCCTGGGATTTCTTTTGGGTAAAAATGAGATAAATAATATTTACTCTATTACCACCCTAAAGTTACAGAATTAAAAGAAGTAGCATGTGTTTGTCTATGGTACAGAGTTAATTTTTTAAGAGTATATGGTGATTTAATTTTTATGATGATAATTAAGTACAAAATATTTAATATCCGTGAGTACTTAGTTTGACAGTGGTTGTCCTAGTCAGGGTGAGTAACTACTAACCACCACAGCAGATGAACCCTGAGATCTCAGCAGATTGGTACATCGAATTTTGTTTCTCATGCATGAAAACCCCTCATAGTTCAGTGCCTGGTTGGAAGTGATATACTCACCTTCTCCATATTCAAATTTTCCAGGCAATGTAGGAAAACTCTGGGTTATTTCACGAGCACCAAATGGCTTTGCCTCAGGAATGAAACATGCTAGACTTGACTCTCGCTCTCCCATGTATTAACCAGAAGATCTTGGGCAGTTGCCAATCATCTTCAACGTTTAGGTTGTTTGCCTGTAACATGGAGATGACCCCAGTGTTTCTGCTGAAACCCTTGAGGGTCGGGCAAGATGACATGAAATGCTTTTCCTACAGTCTGTTACATCATGAGGACTAAATAATCGGAACTTGTTATGATGCTTGCAGGTAAACATTTTTCTCTTATTATTTGACAGACTGGGATGTTTCTCAATGAAAAGCATTGGAATGATAAGCGATGGAACAAGGTAGGGAGACTAATTAGCACCGGGAGATTTACTTGGGATTGAATGGTGAATAAATACCACTCTTTCAAAATGAAAGCTAAGACCCAAAGAATGGGAACAGTAGGTAAACAGTCTTCCTGCCGATTAAAAACATGTGCAAAGGCTCTGAGGCAGGGCATGTCCAAGTGTCTTAGAGGAAATGAACCAAGACCAGAGCAACGTTAGCTCGGCGAGGTAGATGGAGTGGGACGGAAGGAATGACACAGGGTCAGACTAGAGACACAGCCAGTCCCAGAGCATGGAACTGAAGATAAGGAGCTTAAAACTGGGTGGTGATTTCATAGCTAACAAGATTTCTCCTGGACTTGTCACATTTATACCATATCAGATCTTATTCTCATAGTTGCAGAATAATAACAGTATCTATTTAAGGGGATATTAGAATTTATGAAATATTTGTATAAGTATAATTTTCTTCAATTCTCAAAACAACTACCTGACATCACTAGGACTGATAGTAATCATAGAAAGATGAGAAACGTATGCTCGGAGATGTTAGCTGAGTTAGCCGAGATCATACAGCTCATAAATGGTGCAACGATGGTCCAAGCTAAATAAAGTTCATATGTACTGTATGGAGGGATACGGTTAAGGATGGACCGTGTGCAACATGGTCTCTGTACCAGATGCTGGATGGATAAGACAGTACACAAGCATGGTCTGGAAAGATCTTTGGGAATTCCATTTCCAGCAATTTGGGATAAATACATGTTTTTTCTCTTTCTTCTATCACTTTATACAAATTGTGACACTTTAACATCCTAACAGAATATTACTGGTGAGAGAGTGAGAGCAAATGCTTCTATTTTCAAGAGCATATCTCCTTGAAGTAAAGAAAGAAGTTAACACATAAAATGCCTTCTTAAAATGTAATAATATTGGTGGGAGCCTATAGTCCTAGCTACTTGGGAGGCTGAGGCAAGAGAATCACTTAAGTCCAAGAGTCTGAGGTTGCTGTGAGCTGTGATGTGACGGTACTCTACCGAGCGCAATGTAGTGAGACTATCTCAAAAAAAAAAGTAATAATGTCCAAGGTGGGATTTATATAGTTAGTACACATTACCCTTATACTTTATTCATTGCTTTCTCAGGTGAAGGCAAATGAAACCACGCAATAATTACTGAGTCATTTTTTAACTACAAACCTGAGAACCAGTTTGCTTAAAAAAAAAAAGCATTCCCCTGCATTGCGAGCAAGGAGTGGCCCATAGAACGTTTCTGTAGACTTCTTTAGTCTACCCAGCAACTGTCTGCCTGTTGACCTAGTTATCTGTCTGTCTATTTACAAATACATACACATACATATCTATTAATCCTAGCTGAATATTTTAGTGACACAATACTCTCAGAATAGTACTTTTGCTTTTTATAAATTGTCACTATACAAATTTCAGCAAAAATTAAATTATAGTAGTTGCACACATGCGGATGATTAAAGGTGATTTAAATGCTTAACTACATTTAGAATTATTTTTATGTACTTGTTAGACACATAGACGATAAAGGAAGCAAAACTGGGAATGCCACCAGGATACAACTCTGTTTTATTTAGTTCTATATTTGCAATGACCCATGCGTATGACACATCTCAGAGGTTAATGACTAATTAGTAAAAGAATTATTGACATATGTAAAACAGGATTGTGACAACTTTGTTTGAATTTTCAGCTACCAATACTCCTCAAGGTACGTTTTCACGCTATTAAATACAAAATCAGTGGTGATTTTTTAAAAGTGTGTTGTATAATTATTTTATAAAACAAAGGTTTTCTAGGTTTTGCCACTAGGGGGCATGATGAAAAAAATTAAGCTTCCAATTGGGTTGGACCCGAAACTGGGTTTGACTTTATACCTTCCAGGATCTTGACTTTGGGCATATTACTAAACTTATAAACCTCTGTTTTTCCATCTGTAAGATGAGATGGACAGATCTACATTCTATGATTGTGCCAGACCCCTTAAGGGGCACTAGAAACACATCTTACTCATATGGAACTTAAATTCTAATAAGATATAAAGTTAAGATGTAAGGGAAGGGTCTAGCAACACATTTTGCATGCAGTCATTCAAAACTACATTTCTCCTGCTACAGCCCTTAGCCCATGCATTCAGGTATATTTGTTTTTTGCAGAACTTCTTTGCAATCCTCACACTGCCAGTTTATAAGGGCCTCGTATAAAACAGTGCCTTGAGTTGAAATTTCAGAGGAACAAACAGATATGTATTCCTCTCCTGAAGACTCAGAGGACATTGTTAGAAAATAGGACATAACAAAGTCTTAATATAGCCTGTGGTTCTTGCCTTCTGACTTTTATTTATTTATTCTTTTTTTTGAAGGGCACACATAATGCTCTCCACAGGAGCAAAAACCACATAAGGTCAAACATCTTTTGCAACTTGTCCCTCCTTGACAAAATAGGTAAAGATTTAACTCTGTCAGTAAAACTGTGAACAACAGAAAGCAGCAGTGAGCAGGAGGGCGGTCAGGGAAGGCGCGTGGCCATCACACGCGGCAGGTCTGACTGTGCGTCTAGTGGACCCCAGAGGAAAAGGCAGAATAAAGTTTCTGACCCAAAATGGATTTATACATGAAAGTTGACAATAGCTGGCTCGATGCATTCAGTGTTACGCTCAAACCCCACACATTTGAAAACATTTGATAGGTTTGATGAATCCAAAACACTGGTAAGGTCACTGGTCTCTTTTTCGTCTATGGGGCTGGTATTTATTGGAAAATTCCCATTGAAGAAATAAACAATTATGATACTGTTGACATCCACCCTTTGAAAAATGTAGTGCAGCTGTAACCACTTTCCTGACCCCAGTCCCCTTGTAGCTTAGAAATTCTTGTTTATGTTACAGAAAGAAGCCTGTCAGGAGCAGGTGAAACAGACTACTGGATATTGCCAGGGTGTAAGGTGTGCACGGGCGGACTCACTGTCATTCACTTGTTTTTCTTTGCAGTTTTTGACCAGGGCTGGGTTTGAACCTTCTACCTCTGGTATATGAGGCCAGTTCCCTACTCCTTGAGTCATGGGCGCTGCCCTGTCATTCACTTGTTAACCTAATCATGAATCCATCATTTTGTTTGCACCCATCTTATCAACAAATACTTATTTAACATCTGTTGTCAATAGTCGCCATTCTAGATATAGAGGACAGGAGAGATGTCTAAATAGATACTTCCTCTCTTGAAAATAAAAAATTCCAGCTGGGGAGAGATTAAAATAAATTTAAAAAATAAAATAAAAAAGTTAAAGCATGTGTAACAATTGAATAGGGGGCTAAAGTCAAACAAATTGGGGCAGCCAACACCAAGAGAGGGCAGCTATTGAGACGTGGTTGGGACCGCCCCTTAGAGAGATGGTATCCAGGAAGAAACCTGAGGAGTCAAAAGGCATTTTATTTAGAGAAAGTTGGTTATTCAAAGGCCCTGGGTTGGAAAGGAACCTGGACTGTTCAGGGAAGGGAGGGGATATAGATGTGATTGGAGTGTGGAAGTGAGGGGGCAGTGACTCTGGAGAAGACGGCAGTGCGAGTTCAGGGTTAGACTGAGCTGAGGACTGAAGACTTTGATAAGACACTTGATTTTTATTCCAAGTATCCAAGTGCATGGATGCGTGCAAGCCACTGAACAGCAAGATAAAAATTTCCACTGTCCGATCATCACTTGGGCTATGGTACAGAGTGGCTTAATGAAGGGCCAAGGTGGAGGTAGGGAAAATGGAACGAAGACTCCTGTAAGAGTCCAGGGAAGAAATGACGCTGATCTGAATGTGTACATCAGGCTGTGGTTGTAGACAGTCATGTTACAGTCACATATGGAGCAACTTAATTTGGCATCATAATTGGCAATGGCTTGGGGTTAACGTTTTCATGTTTTCCTGTTATATGTGTGTAACAGTGGAGACCCAAAGAATTGATGTTGTGCCCAAGACCACTGCCATAGTTCGTAGCAGAATAATGGTTCTGCTACTGTGGGTCCCAGTTCAGGCTTAACTTCAGGTGAGTAGATTAAAACAAGAAAACTGTATGCTTTGCTATTACTAAACTTGCTGAGATATGCTGATGTCAAGGGTACAATTAAATTCTGATCATTTAATTAAAATGATAATGATAATAATGATTCTGATGGTGACGGAAGCACACTTTTAATTGCCGGTTATCATAGGCTAGATTCTGTTTGGCTAACCCCTACACGGCTTCTATGAGATACATATTAATGCTGTATTATGTCCATTCTGTACACAAGCTGATTTACTAATCTATTTTTTTCAAGGTTAGAGAGAGGTTTAATGGTTTCCATACACAGACAGTACGTATAGAACCCACATATAATTTGTTCTAGAGAATATGCTCTGTTTTAGTCAATAAAATACCTATTAATTATTTTTTGCTCACCATATTAAAAATTTAACAATATATTTGCATATGGAAGATGATTTTTTAAATCACCTACAATTTTACATTTCTAAAAAAATCCTTCAAAAGATTTTTTTTTTGAGACAGTCTTCCTCTGTTGTCCAGGCTAGAGTCCCATGGAATCAGCCTAGCTCACAGCAACCTCACATTTCTGGGTTCAAGCCATCCTCCTGCCTCAGCCTCGTAAGTAGCTGGGGCTACAGGTGCCCACAAGGAAGCCCGTAATTTTTCTGTTTGTAGTAGAGATGGGGCCTCATTCTTGCTGAAGCTTCTCTTTGCAGAGAAAGAGAATGTTTATACCTCTGAGCTGCCTTTGCTTCTCATCTCTCTCACCTCTTTTCATTCATGAGAGGAACCTACTTTCAACTCTCTTTGGAAGTGCCCTAAGCTTTCTCTCTGTTCTTAAATAAAATTTCCCTTTGTTATGCTGAAACTTGTGCAGGTTATTTTTACTTTCTATTCACACTGCTTGTGTTGCTACAGTTTTATTTTTCAGTTTCCACCCACTTTTGCTTTGGATTCCTACCTTGGCCCAGCTGAACTTGCTAGCTCAGGTGAGTAATCCAACCAGATCAACTGGGTTTGGGGAACCAGAACCACCTGACTCCCAATGGTCTACATTAATAGGAGTTTGGACAAAGCTGATTCCATCACTCATGGATGACTTTGAGGGGTTCAAGACTTTAGAGGAGGAAGTAACTACAGATGTGGTAAAAATTCAAAGAACTAGAATTGGAAGTGGAACCTGAAGATGTGACGCTTTGCTGCAAGTTCATGACCAAAGTTTCATGGAGGGGGAATTTCTTCCTGTGGATGGGTAAAGAAAGTTTCTTGAGATAGAAACTAGTTTTGGTGAAGATCCTGTAACATCCTTGAAATGACAACAAAGGATTATAAATATTATATAAACATAGTTGATTAATCAGCAGCAGGGTTTGAGAAGCTTGACTTCAATACTGAAAGAAGTTTTACTCTGCCTAAAACGCTGTCAAACATCACTGCATGCTACAGAGAAATCCTGATGAAGGGAAGAGTCAATTGAGGCAGCAAATTATTTTATTGACTAATGTTTAAAATTTTCTACAGCCACACCACATTAACAAACACCACCCTGATCAGCCGCTATCAACATTGTGGCAAGAAAGACCCTCACCAACAAAAGATGGTGAGGGGCTGAAGGTTGAGATGATTATTAGCAATTTTGGCAACAAGGTATTTTTAAGTGAGGGATATACATATTTAGATATCTCAAATCCTGCTGCTGATTAATCAACTATGTTTAGACTGCAGTATAGTGTCCACATAACTTACATATGTACTGAAAAAAAAATTGTATGATTTACTTTATTGTGATGTTGACTTCCTTGCGGTGGCCTGGAACTAAGCCTGCAAGATCTCAGAAGTTTGTCCAACAAGGTGAGACTCCTCGGTAGGGTTCTCCCGTCACTGTTGTACTAGGAAGTGTACAGAAGTCATAGAACTCCTTGGAAAATAGACATAAAAATAAATGTTTATTTTGAAGAACGGAGGAAGAATGACTATGTTGAGGCTGGCTTGCAAACTATTTCATAGAGCGTTGATTAATGTTTGGGCAGTAGCCCTGGGAAGGAAGATTTCTCTTCACTATTTCTGGGGAAATATTTATAAAGAAATGAATCTCATGTTTTCTTTCTTCCCCAACATCAGTAAAACACGTTAGTCTAGACATTGAGAGGATTCCCTCTCTCACATGGGAGAAACAAACATCGTCTCTACCACCTATCCTCAAATATGTAACCTAGAATATTAGTTGCTTTACTTGCTTAGTAAACGGTTTCTACATTTTGAGTAAAACATAGTGAATGTCAATTATTTCCGGGTAATGATGCCATGTGTCTTAAAAGCTCCAGGAACACTTTGTTCTGTGTCTGTAGTAGCAGTGCCTGGAGGGCCCTATTCTGGAATTTCTGGACCTCTCTGCTTTTTTATTGTCACCGGACTGCTGGTTGCATGTAGAGTGAGCACATTGCCTTTTATAGAAAAATAAAGGTTTATGCAACCAATTATGGTGAGTTTATAGTGTTTACGTGGTTTCTCTTGCAGGACAGCCCTGTGGGTGGCTTTAGATGTTGTTCTCTCTACTTTCTTGCTTGTAATTGTCAAGAGTAACTGTAGAATGTGCTGGGAAGGCAACTTTCGGAGATGGGGTGGCGGGGGCTGGAGCTGGCTGGAGCTCCCTCCCCCTCCCCAAGGACACTTTAGCCCATTGAGTCCTGTGACCCTGAAGTGTGTGACTCAGGCCTGTCACCTTTGGAAGTCTCTCGGAAGCTGTACCAGAGGGGCACATGCAGTAAGACTCCGTCCACACCCTGCAGCTTTCTGAGACTTGGAGAGTGGCTCACAGCTGATCTTGGATTTCTGTTTTCTGTTGCTGCCTGTCTGTGGGCAATAAATCCACTTCTTGTAACATACCGAGTGTGTTCTGTCTCATGGAACTCAGACAGATTGGTGACCAGTCCCCAGAAAGCCTGTCTCACAGATCTACCCCTTGGGAAATGTTTTAAAATCACCAAAGTTAATAGATATCCATTATAATTTTGTTTTACATGTTCCTTTGACTGCTGTGTATTATAGTTAATAAACTGGGTTTATTTCTTTTTTATTTACTACAATATGTAAATGATATTAAAGTAGTTTTCGGTGGTTTATTCAAGAGAAAAGGAAAGTAAAAATTGAACAAAAACAATTTATGTTTGATGGCTGTGTGATTCCATGGCTTACATGGTTATCCCATTAAGATCATGAAGAACAATCTAGAAAAGCCAGCCGAATCACTTTTATGACTTTAGTTCTTTGCAATATTTTTGGAAGTTTGCGGACTTCTTAAGTAATTTATGTATCATATATAAAATTATTTATTATATGATACATTTATATACAGTAAACATTATAACATTTTGCACATGGGAGCCGTGATAGTACAACATGTGAAAAATTGTGAATATTAGACTCTGTATGGTACTTTTGTATGAAAATAATTAAATAACATTTTGGAATTAGAAATTGCCAGAGGAATTTTGAATGCAAATTAAGAATTTTGGCCCTCAGTTAGTTGCAAATGAAAACCCTCGGGATGGCTTTGGGCCTCCCATTCGTCTTCTCCCCCCCTTCTTTCTGAGTAAAGATCCATATGAAAAGGTTGTCTGGTTAAAGCTCAATGATAAAGGAGCCCTTTGGATATATGATGATGACATTACAGGCATTAACACCAAAGGCTCTGTGTATAATTACAGTAGAGAACAAATCATTGGAGGGGTCATACTTTTAACTACATCAATTTGCTTGAATACCTGTCCCTGAGAGTTTAAAACTAGTATTGCACATGAATAGTACTAAAATATTCACAACATATGGTAGACTCTACATAGTCCAGACTCTCTATTCATTTTTTAATTTGAGCTTACATGTTTAATGAACTAGAACAGAAAAGACAGGATTTGCTTTTAATAAAACATTTAGATTTAACTTATTTCGGTTATTTACCATTTATTTAGAAAATAGAAATTTTTATTCCAATTTGTTATTATACTAATTTTTCCAAATATATCGGTCTTGTTTATACAATAGGATATCAAAAATTAAAACTCAAATTATTAACATAGCATTCTCATATGAATCTTGCTTTAGATTAATTCATTGTAACACTTTCTTCAGCTTCCTGACTGAGTGGAATGTGGTGTTTTCACACACTCTCTCTCCCAGTGTTGTGTGGAAGGCTTGGCAATCTTATGATATCAGTAACGTGTCAGTTACAATTAGGTTAAAAATTCTCTAAGGACAAATGGCTGTGGGAACCTGCATGATAGTATTTCTTGAGGTAGATTTCATGGCACTCTGCCTTAAAGCGCTTTAGAAAACTCCCGTATCTATGACTCGGCAAACAGGCACATTCTTGTGTGCCCTCTGGGGTAGGTTTACTATAAATTGGCAAAGAACGCAAATGTGTGATAAATATCCTCCTTTTGGAATGAATTAGGTTAGCGTGTACACACACGCACATGTGTGTGTATGGGAACACGTCACGCATGAAGAATACCTTTATTGTACACGTTATTACTTAAAAATAATGATGTAAACACCTAAGCTGGTTTAGCAAATGTACAAATGCTGACACCACTGCCAATGTCCCTTCATCACTTTGTTCTGTAGACCCCTCGAGAACACAATAGTAGAAATATTTGAACCCAGATTTTTTTTTTTTTTTTGAGACAGTCTCACTACGCCACCGTTGGCAGAGTGCTGTGGTATCATAGCTCACAGCAACCTCTAACTTTTGGGCTTAAGCAATTCCCTTGCTTCAGCCTCCCAGAATCTGCGACTACAGGCGCCCGCCACAATGCCTGGCTATTTTTTTATTGCCGTTGGCCTCGACCAGGTTTGAACCCACCAGCCTCGGTGTATGTGGCTGGGGCTGGAACCACTGTGCTATGGGCGCCAAGCCTCAACCCAGATTTTAAGGAACAAAGACTGTCACTGTATTACAGCATATTCCTGTACTTGAACTTAGAAGAAAGAAAAGAAAAATCCAGGTATAGATATATACAGAAAAGATAAGAGACAGTCACATGTTAGGTCAAAGAAGAAATCAGGGAAGAGAATAACAAAGGAATAAGAGTAAAGTATCAAAGAGTAAAATAAAGAATGTTATTATCAAATTAGGCTGCGTGTGTGTGTGTGTGTGTGTGTGTGTGTGTGGTGTTTGTGACGGGGTGTATATGCTTCGATTTTCCTGTTTACCTGTCTTTCCGTCTTATGTTCCCTGCTAGGGAGGTTATTTACTGACAAATGTAAAATCAAATAGGTTATATTCCTTTCATCCTAACTTTTATTCAAGTAACCTATTTTTATTGACATATAATAGTTGTACCTATTTGGGGGGTACATGTGATATTTTGATACATGTATATATTGTCTAATGACCGAATCAGGGTAACTGGGGTTATCTATCACCTCGGATATTTTTAAGTAAAAAGAGGTTGAGCCTGAAGGTGACTGTTAATAGGTCTGTCTCCCTCACTCCACCACAATTACAAGAGATGCTTTGGTAAAAGTGGTTTGGCAAATGTCTCTTAGAACAGAAGTTTTAAGAGAGGCTTCTGTAAATATCAAGTGTCTAGCTGTGTGGAGTAGACACTTGTCTGCCTCCTTCAACGCTTTCTTTCGCTTGTCACTGTCAAGGAATCTGGTAGATGAAGAATAGAGTTTATTTAACGTTTCCTCCAAAAGATAGGCTTTGAGGTGCGTTTGCAATATGAAGACAGGTGGCCAAAAAGGGAAGGGAGAACTGGAATAATACCTTTAAGGGACAGTACGATGCCTAAGAGAAAATATAGCCTGGTCATTTTCAGGTCCATTTTCAAGAGCATCAGTTTCTCCCCAAGAAGAGGGAGGCCAGAAAGCAGGGTCAGTGAAATGAAGTGCTCTACCCTGCAGGGCTGAGCATGAACCATGGAAGGAAGGACAAAATCATTTCTATCATCCCCAATAGATAGGAGGGAAAATTAGCTAAAAATATAAGAGGATTTGGATACATAGATGGCTGGATGGATAGAAAGGTGTGAAACAAGGAAAAATTATAATTGAAATGAAAGCTGGTTCTTTGAGATCTTCATGATTAATTGCACATATGCAGAGTGTGTGTTTGAGAGAATGGTAGTAATCTGAGACATATTTTTGTTCAGAATATTAGTAATTTTCTAAGTATATATCTCTATTAATTCCAAAAGCTAGTTTACAAAAGTTCTCTTTTTGTTATATAGTTAGAAAATATGCTAATCAGTGGAAGGCGATAGTATTTTACCATAGCCTGTTATTAACCTCTTGCACCCTGCCTTTACGTACTGTGTGGTGCCACTTTATTTATTCCTTTGTTGTACTAATGTGCTTTGATGATAAAAGCAAAGGAATGCATGCAAAGATAATGAGCGTGTTATTTTCTCCTGTCTACCTGACACAGTGATTGCCAGCATTGTATTAATTGGATCTTATTATAATAACAGGCTGTATTGTTTACATCAAAACACGATTATATAAGGCATTTAAAAATTTGGCACCTCCTCGCACGAATGCTGGGACCTAGGACATTTTTTGCTTCGTAAATGCAACTCCTAACAAATCTGCAAGGTGAACAGTTTGCTGATTTCAAGGACAGCTTCAGTAACTACTTGTTAGCTAAAAACATGACCATTCACTTGGATGTTTTCAAAGAGATTTCCTTCCGTGCCATGGAGATTTTATCTGCCTACGTTTTATCATCATGTTTTCAATGGGAAATTTATTTCACACTTTCTCATAACACCTTAATCGCTCACCCGTCTTCAATTCGGTAGGTCAGAATGTGCTGTCCGTGTGCTTCTGTGATAAAGGGAGAATCCCAAAATGCCATTTGGGGCTTTTTCATTCTCATATATTGAAGACAGTATTTTCGTATATTATCATCTATAAGGTGTTCTGTGTCAAATTGCAGAATAAAGTTTACAAAGGGCATATCCACATTAATTACAGATCATCAGAGCTTTCTTTCACTTGCTTAGAGGTGTTTAATTGAGTAAATAATTTGAAAAAAAAATATTGAATTCTATGCAAAAGGCCTTTGGCTTTCATAAAATATTGAGATTAAGATTCATACGTAAGTTAATACGATAAGAAATCTTGTTCTTTGAGCAGGATCCTGTTGCTCATTAGCTGACTTGCATTAAATCATTTGTCTTCTCTAAATATATTTTCCTCCATGTAAACGAGTGCAACCACCCCTGTTATAGGTAACTCCAGTCTTGTATAATGAAAGAGGCAATATTTATTTGAAAATCGGGTAACAAATACAGTTTTAAATTTACTTCATTGCAAGAGCAGCTAAGTTATTCACTTCATTTAATTCTTCAAATAAATCCAAGTACTAGCTGGTAAATGACAGAATAAGAATTCAGATTTGACCGCCTGTGCCGTTTTCTCCCTTTTTGATTTGAGTTAGGACTTAATCTCAGCAAACTAAAACACAGCAAACATCCCTCTGAGGTCATCAGGAAGAAGAGAATTCCTGGAGAATGCCACCTGTCTTCCATGTGAGACTCCAACTCACCTCCTCTCCGAACCAAAAGGGCCACACACACATATCTAAAACTATTTCTGTGTCTATGTATGCTATTTATTTAAAAAATAAGAGTGCATATGGATACCTACAATTCCAGTTTAACACCTGAGGTTTCTTTATAAGCCTGTCTCATTTTTATGCTTGTATAATACTTTCTTACAAAATTCACACTATTGTCTATATTTTTCCTTGTTAGTTGATCATTTTACTTATTTGTTCTGTATTACTAATCTCCCAAACAAGTTAGCCACCTCTTCTGAGCCCTTCCTGCCCCGCTCCCCTCCCGCTGGTCTCCTCGGCCACCATGAGCACAGACTTGCCCGCGTCTCCAGATGAGTCGCCTCAACACCTGCTCTGTGGACAACCACTCTGCTCCCGGGTCTGCAGCACACGGACTCTGCCATGAATTGTCAGGAAGGGAAGGGACAGACAAAGGAAAGGGAGAGAGAAGGGAGGAAGGAATAAAAGGGAGAAGAACAAAAGAAAAGGAAAAGAGAGAAAAGAGGC
The DNA here is from genome assembly GCA_963574655.1 of Perodicticus potto. Lineage (NCBI taxonomy): Eukaryota > Metazoa > Chordata > Mammalia > Primates > Lorisidae > Perodicticus > Perodicticus potto. The sequence goes on along the minus strand of CAUYRH010148557.1, from coordinate 3,207 downwards.
AGAAAAACTGGAAAGGAGGAAGAACAGAAAGAGAAAAGCAGAAAGGAAAGAATTTTAAAAAAGAATGACGAAAGTAAGGGAATGGGGAAGAGAAGAGAAAGGGAAGGGGAAAGAGAAAGGGAAGTTAGACGTAAAACCAACACATGGGCAAGAGGTGTGTGACGCCAATACGTAAGAAAAGGCTTTGCTGTGCACGTGAAAATACCTGTTTATTCATGTAACTCTTCCAGTGGCTTCTCATGACACTTTGACTACAAATAAAAGCCCTTATTTTGGCCCACAATACTTTAAATATATTTACCAATTTGTTTAATATAATCAAATCTCTCAATCTACTCAGCTAGTCAGCTGTCGTAGGCACCAGGAATCAACGCTAATGTCTAAAAACTTCCCGTTCACGTGGCACTGTGCTAGCTCATCAGTGGACACACTCATTTGTACCCCTAAATGTAGAAATATTGGGATTGCTTGTTTTATAAACCTTCAATCATGTAATTCCCATATATGTATAGGTTTTATATCTTTTTTCTTGTCCAAAAATATATTATTTTTGGTTGTGCCAGATTTCTTTTACCAAGGGTTTTGTCAATTCACATTTTCAGGAAGGGTATAGGACTATACCCTATAACTCTTATTCATGGGTGCAATAATCATCACTCATTCTATTGTTTAATATTTAGATGAGCATAGATAACACCATGTTGCCTTAATTTGTGTTTCTGAATTGTGGATTAGAACATTTGAAAGAAATATTTATCAACCATCTAGAACTGGTGTTTGCTGGTGTCTGTTCACCTGTCTTGGCCATTGGACAATTGGGTTAATGTCTTTTTGCTCAATTTCTTAAGATCTCTTTATATGTAATAGATAGTCATCCTTTTTATCTTACCTGATTTCTAACTCTATATTCCAATTATATGTTATGTCGTTTGATTTATATGATAATCTGCCATTAAAAAGTATTTTCTAATATTTCAAATTTCTATCCTTTCTTTTATTGCCTTGGGTTTTGAAGCTTACCCAAGTTCTTCTTCTTGATCTTGAATTGCATAATATTTTTTATTTTTAATTATTGTGTCAACTTTTAAGGATTCAACAAATTTGTAATATATCTGTTGTGCATGATGCAAGTTAGGTAACAGGTGAACATTTTTTATTTTCCAGATAGATAAAATTCTTGCCAGAATCATTATGAAGTAATTAATCTTAATTTCAATGTACTGAAAAATCACCTTGTATTAAATACACTAACTTTTTAGTATTTCTTGTTGGCAAAGTGATTTAAATTCACTGAGTCTTTGTTTTGTTATCTTCAAGATGAGGACAATAACATTCATATTGATGACTCATAAGAATTTAAAGAGAAAAAAATAAGCTACGTGTAAAACCATATGAGAAAAGTAAAGTGATAAAGTAATTTCAGATTTGGGTTTCAAATTTCAATTACATGGATAGTGCCTTAGCTTATATAACACTTTAGAATTGGCGAACAACTTCCACATGGGACATTTAATTTAATATTCCAAAAAATGTATGTATGAAAAGCTCTCTTATTTTGTAAATGTGGACGGGTTGGAGCATCAAAAGATTAAATATGTACTTAACAAGAGAACTGGGCAAGGCCCAGATTTTCTTGTACCACATTCACTGCTCACGTGTCTCTATTCAGAGCATTGCGGTTGGTTTCATAGTGTAGAACATAACACCACTAGAAATAAAAAGTCATTTAACTCAACTATAGTAGTTTTCTTTATTCCTCCAGGGAAAACAGATTACTCTTGAAGTACACAATTATATAATGCAAATAACCTCAGGGCACTTTCAGCAATTTCCAAAAGACTTAACTCACTGGCATTTTCACGACTCAAATGCAAAATTGAAATAGCTTAATAATTCAGAATAATCCTACACTCCTTTATTTCTAATAACCATCTGAATGTGCTTTCTATTTGCAAACTCATATTCCATTTAATATCTCTCCAAACTCCTTTCTGTTGCTTTGATTTGTGTGTTTTTCTCTCTGATTCTCTAGTGTTCTTGTTCTCTGAAGAGAGGAACCGTGTCTTCTTACTCATTAATGGAATCAAAAGCAGTGAGAGCTCCCTGATCCCCTATTTTAAACACTTTTTCTGATTTTCATCTGGAATAATGTTTGCAAATAACGAAACAGAAATCCCACTACCCATTGGGCAATTATTTTCTGTGTAAAGTTCTATTTCATGAATGAACTCAGGTAATGCTCACAACTGCCGTATGAGCCAGCTATTATCATGCCCATTACACAGATGAAGATGCTGAGGCTTAGGAAGTTTAGGTAATGTTTCCATGTACAATATGCTGGCACTCAACACAGGATTTTAATTTAGGTCATCTGACTGCAAAGTCGTTGCTTTTAGCCACCTTGCTTATTGATCTGCAATAGTCAACTACTGCATATTTATCAGATAGAAGACATATGACATCAAATTGAAAAAGCTCAAACCAAAACCATGCACAGCCAGTTGGTGTATGGAGTTGTTTGATCTAAAGCTTCAGTTTAAGAAAAGTAGGTTCTAAAACGAATGGAGGAAATGTATCAGAATCAATACAGCATATATACAGTGCATCTTATGAATTGATAAAACACTTTTCTAACTTAATGTAGTAGGAAAAGTGTCTGAAAAATAGTATCATGTTTTGAAGTTTATCATATTTACATTGATGTTATTTATCATGTGGAGTAAAGAATACAACCTTGGCAACCCCCAACAATGTTCCAAAAGGAGATTAGCTATCACGTGCATTTACTATTTTGTCCTGTGTACAAGGTGCTTATCATTCTTTTAAGGAACAGATGTCCAAGAGCAATTTTAAATACCTTTTCTCTGATTATAATAAAAGTGGAGGGGGTAGATGGTTTCATTTGCTGAATATAAAGCAAATGTAAAATCCCCAGAAATTTCTTTGCCACAGTTCACAACCTGGCTTTACAAGTCAGATGAATTCATTTTATTTCTAGCTATGGGCTTCTGACGAAGTGCTTCAGGCCCACAACTGGGAAACGATGCCCGACTTGAGACTGGAGAGTCTTTTTTTTTTTTTTTTTTATTGAATCATATCTGTGTACAATAATTCAGTCATGGGGTACAGTGTACGGGCTTCAGATACAATCAGAGATATTTTCATCAACCTGATTGCGATAACATTCAAGAGACTTTCTCATTACTT